>JBBBVU010000021.1:1470756-1483603 GCA_037177055.1 Atherinosoma microstoma | reverse complement strand
GCAGAATTAAGTGTTTACATGGTCATTTTTATCTCTTTAAGGCAGAATTAAGTGTTTACATGGTCATTTTTATCTCTATAAAGCAGAATTAAATATTTACACAATCATTTTCCAGTCAAGTCGTCCCTCAACCGGCTGTGTCAATTTATATTTTAGTTCAGGGACCACATGCAGACTAATCTGGTCTCCAGTGGGACCAGTAAAATAAATGCAAACCATTACCTAGAGGGCGTGCAGCCAATGGAAGCAGAGGAAAATGATGGACGTTTATTTAACCGGCTGTTTTCTTTCTTTATGTTTTGTTGTATTTCAGCTTTCCTGTGACGTAAAGCTGGATCCCAGACCCGAGTACCACCGCTGTATCCTGACCTGGCATCATCAGGAGCCCCTCCCCTGGGCGCAGAGCACAGGTACGTCCACAGGTAGAGTCGAGATGAAGGACCGCTGTCCTGTAGAGACTCCTGGAGATGGTTTCGTTTCACCCCGTCTGACGTAAACTAGCCCGACAGAAAGAATCTAACAGGATTCTCTGGTATTTTCCAGCTTTAAGGACCAAGTTAACGGTCAGTTGTTTGTCCTTGTTGCTGGGCAACAGCCTGCAGGGGTGTGTTGCAGACATCTGAGAGCAGTCCTGGACGCTGTGACGTCAGCGTACGGAGAATTAAAGGACCCATGTCTGCAGGATTTATGCATTTAGATCAGAGGTTCCCGGGCCTATCTTCCCCGAGGACCCCCCCCCCCCCGTTTTATGCTTTCATTAGCTGCTTCTCACCATGAATGATGCATTCTGGCTCCTTTCCTTTTTCTCAGACGTGTCTCATTCGTGAAAAAGTCTTTTCTTGCTCCTGAAACTCTGCTCCCGCGTGATTAAAACACCCGAATGATGAAAAAAAACGAATCAGATCCTCCTCAGCTCGTCCCTGCGTGGACACGGCCTTGATTTACATCCCACGGGCTCTGAAGCGTCGACGCCTCGGGGAATACAGGTCGGAAATACCCGGGTAGCAGACGTGTGCTTGACATGTCGCCAACGCTGTAAGCCAGGGGTCAAACAGTTTCTGCTTTCTGGGAAGGGATGTCACAGTTAAGTAATACGATTATTGTTAAAGAAATAATCACGATTTTACGATTTATCACGATATTTCTGCGTTGATTTGTTTCCCCAACACTATAAATGTGTAAAATCACATGAACACCTGGACGTCTTCGGGCCAGGGAGGCTTGTTTTATTTCCCAGTACGTTGACAGGAAAGGGGTCACAGAGAGGATGGATGGGGGGGGGGCTGGGCCTCTGAACATGGGGGCGGCCCCAGTTTCCCACCCAGGTGGTGATGCTGCTGCAGGTGTAAACGTTCCTGAGCAGCTCTGGGGGGCCCAGATGATGTGGTGGGACCTGGGCGGGCGATGGTGATGGTCACAGGAGACGGTTCTCTCTACACCAGGTCTCCAGATGAGAGACCTCGGTCACCGGCCTCATGACGGGAGGAGTTTTATGATGAGACCCGAGTCCGAAGTGGCCTTAAAGAGGGCTGAGTGCAGCCCCCGTGGGGGGGGGATCCGGACCAGGCTGTAAACCAAGGATCCTGGAGGACCAGAGTCCTGCAGGTTTTACATGTTTCCTGATTCAGACTTGATGCCAAGATCTGCACAAGTCTGCTGATTACCCTCTAAAACCTGCAGGACCCTGGTCCTGGAGGACCCTGGTCCTGGAGGACCAGGACTGAGGGTCCCTGCTGTAGACCTGTCCAGACCCGGGTCATGAGGCCGGGATTAGAGGAGGGGCTACAGCGTGGTTGGTGAGAGAGGGGGTGTGAATCAGCCAGTCCTGCCTTGAACGGGAAGTATCGACTCACCCGGGTATGATCCCGCCCCCTTTGTGTTGCCAGGCAACCAGGTGTCGAGCCGGCTCATGTCCATGCGTAGCGCCAACGGCCTGCTGATGTTGCCTCCCAAGACGGAGCAGTACGTGGAGCTGCACAAGGGGGAGGTTGTGGACGTTATGGTCATCGGACGGCTATGATGCAGGTAAGTCTTCACCATGAGCCCCCACCCCTCACCCAACCCCCCCTCCCCGCCCACCTCCACGCTAACCCCCCCACCAAACCTTTCTCTCCACAGACTTCAACATCATTCGCTACCGGTTACCACGGCAGAGCCAGGACTTCCTGTCTGGACTGGAAACGGACCGAGGCAGGAAGTGATGCATGTCTATCTGGTCGCCATTAGCTGTGATGTCATATGCAACAGCCAATCGGAAACCAGCGCAGGCTGAACCCTCTCTGGTCTGCTCTAGGAGATCACTGTATTTCAATGGAGAAAAAAAAAATTTGAAAAAAAAAAAATGAAATATGAAATTTATTCTGTAATATTATTATTATTATTATTATCCTAACAATAATGATTATTAATATCCCTTAATTAATATTCTATTTATTATGATTATTATCATTATTATTATTATTATTACCATGGTTCTGATTGAATATTCTCATCTTAGTAGTCTCCATGCCCTCTTCTCCCCCTCTTCATTTGCTTTGTGCGTTTTTTCCCCGGTAGGTATAAAGAAATAGAGACTTGCCCCGCCTTCCTTTCTCCACCCGTCCTCATCTTTTCCTCCTTTTCCCCTCATCTTCTTCTTCTTTTACTACTTTCTACTTCTACCTGCACTACTGTCATCCTCTTATCAGATAAAGAAAACAACCTGCCATATCACTACGTCTCCTCGTGGAGCAGTGCAGTAAATATTAGATCTCTTTTTTTGTTTTTTTTTGCCAAGAAATGAAAAGAATACAGGAATAATTTGTATATTTTATTATAACTATTCCTCTCCAGAACACTATAAAACCCTTCTGAGACTAAATGAAAGCCATGAAATTCTTCCGGGTGGAGTGACACGAGGCAGAAATCGGCCCGTGACATCGGTTTTAAACGCGAACATCAACACGACGGCTGCTTGCGACGGCATCGGCGTAACCCCATAACCCCCCCCCGCGCGCGTTTTCACTCTTTTATTTTTACTTACTGCTGTAAAATCCCATGAAAAGACGTCTTCGTTGTGTCTGCGACTCCGACAGAAGACCAGATTAAACTCATCCGGGGTTGGAAGTCGGTTCATATTTCAGGAAATTCTTGCCTCAGTCGTGTTTTAAATGATGAACTTTGACCTCGGGGACACCGGGCTGAACCGAACCGAACAGCAGGACCTCGGAGGTGGAAACCCAGGGTTTAAAGTTTCCAGACAAACTCAATGAAGCTCGTCACTGCTGTAAAACCAAATCTACTTCCTCTTTCTGCCTTTTGATAAATCTTTCAATTCATTCATCAGGTTTTCAACATTCTGCCCGACCGATATGAGATTTTTTGGGGGGCCGATACCGATATTGGGGCCTTTTTAAAAAGCCGATATCCAATATATCGGCCGATTATATATGAAATAAGAACATGGACATACAAAGAGATACATAATGTAGATGAACACAGATTTTTATAATACCCAAAATATGATTCAAGATAAAGAAACAGAAACATAGAATTAAAATAAGGAACTTTAACAACAACTTTAACTATATATATAGATATATATATCTATATATATACAAATAATATAAATGCTTTGTTTTTACATTTAGACTGCCATGGTATCGGCCGATAGCAGCGGTATCGGCCCAATATATCGGTCGTCCTCTAATAAAAAAACCACCAAGAAAGGCAGCATCTCAGGTCAGCGCACGCTTCACCTCCTAACGGGCACATGCAGACATCACGTAAAGGATCTACAGAAGAAGTAATAACCACAGTCCAAATCAAACTGTATAAAACTCCTCAGATCGCTTCTTTAAATCCGTTTAATCCAGCTGAGTTCAAGCAGACGGAGCAGAAAATAAAATGCTCGGCTCGGATGTCGGGGTGGATGCAGGCAGAAGTCACATAACACGAGTAGACTAGCTTGTGTCTAACGATGCTGCAGAACTGTGCTATATATAGACTTAAACGGAGAAGATCCTGACTATAATCTAGTGATATAATCTGCCAGGACAGGAAGATAATTACACTTGTAAGATTTCCTGAAATTAAGTTAGAATATTTAGACTTTACCTGTTGTTACGCTCGTATTGAGTCATTTATTAAGTGATAAAACCATCAAAACATCCTGTTAATGCTTCTGTTCAATGTTTCTTTCTCACTTTGAGAGAAAGTATCTGAACCTTTAAAGCCCAACCCGAGAAAAAATGTGGAGAAAAGTCTCATTTGGCCCTTTAACAAAATGTAAAAATGTAATTATTGTTTATTTCCTGAAGTGTCAGAATCATTGTAGTGCATTATTGTGTCCACCAGGGGGCAGAAGACGAGTGTCAGATAGTGTTCAACAGGGTTTTAAGCAAAGTTTTTACCATAAAATGATGCAAAAGGTCTCAAATATGATACGAACGACATTGATGGGTTAAAATAAGATGATTATTCTGGATTCAAGAATAACTATTAATAATTTTATTTGTTTTAAACTAAGAAAGTCCCTGCTGAAGCACTGTCTCTGCCATCAAACATTCATAATACTGATCAGAGGTGGGCGAGGCGGGAGTCGAACCATCAACTTCCCAGTTACTGGACAACCAGCATCAACAGGCTGGTTTAGGTTGAAATGAATGTTTCTCCTCTTGTTTTACGATGTTTCTCACTGGTCTAAAGTCGAGACATGTTTCTTATTTCAGGAATGTTTTTATTTAATATGAAGAGTTTATTTTTGCTGTGAGGGGATTAGTACGGAGAGGTTTTGAAACATTTGTCCAGCTAATTTTGGGTCTAAAAGACTCGATGTGACCTAAGACTTGGTCAGATTAGAACCCAGAAGTTTTATGATTACTTTCAGGAGCACTTCCAGATCTGGATCTGGTTTTTAGAGTCATTTCTGGGCTCTGTTTGGACAGAAATCAGGTTTTCAGATCCACTTTTTCTGCATGAAGTTTGATGTTTATGCGTCTGATGCGTGGCGACACGAACGAGGACGCCACCTGGCCACCTGCAGGAGTCTAGGACAGAGGAAAGGAGTCTAGGAGAGAGTAAAAGGAGTCTAGGAGAGAGTAAAAGGAGTCTAGGAGAGAGTAAAGGAGTCTAGGAGAGAGTAAAAGGAGTCTAGGAGAGAGTAAAGGAGTCTAGGACAGAGTAAAGGAGTCCTAGGACAGAGGAAAGGAGTCTAGGACAGAGGAAAGGAGTCCTAGGACAGAGTAAAAGGAGTCCTAGGAGAGAGGAAAGGAGTCTAGGACAGAGGAAAGAAGTCCTAGGACAGAGGAAAGGAGTCTTAGGACAGAGTAAAAGGAGTCTAGGACAGTAAAGAAGTCCTAGGACAGAGTAAAGGAGTCTAGGACAGAGTAAAGAAGTCCTAGGACAGAGTAAAGGAGTCTAGGACAGAGTAAAGGAGTCTAGGACAGAGGAAAGGAATCTAGGAGAGAGTAAAAGAACTCTAGGACAGAGTAAAAGGAGTCCTAGGACAGAGGAAAGGAGTCTAGGACAGAGTAAAGGAGTCTAGGACAGCGTAAAAGGAGTCTAGGACAGAGGAAAGGAGTCTAGGACAGAGTAAAGGAGTCTAGGACAGAGTAAAAGAAGTCTAGGACAGAGTAAAGGAGTCTAGGACAGAGGAAAGGAGTCCTAGGACAGAGGAAAGGAGTCTAGGACAGAGGAAAGGAGTCCTAGGACCAAACCGGCTCCTTTAATGCAAACACGGTTTTAAACGACAAAAACAGAAATATTGATTTAAGAGGAATGTTCTCAAATGGCAATGCAACTTCTTTCAGGGCGTTTTGTGTGGACAATAAATAAATAAAACTATCCAGTCGGACCAGAACGGGGAGGTTTTAGATAAAATATGAGGGATGGACTGTTTCCAGGTGCAGATTAATCCACATTTTAGCCTCATTTCTGCTTCCAGGGCCGTAATAAAAGGTCTTTTCATGGGATTTCTGGGCAATAAGAAAAATAGAAGACTAATAAATAGCCAAAGATGACTTTAATTAAATTTAAGGCCGAAAAATTATATGAAAGAGAAGCCGAATGAGGAAATATCAGAAGAAATCAAACCGAATAGCCACTCGTATTAAATGATTTTATTTTTTATTTTCTGTTTTTATGTAAGTTTCTGCATATTTCTGTTTGATCAATATCATTTTTATTTATTTTTGTTGTTGATGATTTTACTGTTTCTCTGTTTGTTGGTCTGATGCTGAACAAAGGATGAAAAAAAAAGAAATAAAAGAAAATGCTTTCCATCCAAATCACATTTTTTAAAAACAATATATAAGTATATTCAGAAATAAATTTATGTAAAATTAATAATTTTAATTTATTTTTTATTCATTATTTTCTGATTCATTTACAGTTTCCATCCATAAGTGACACAAATGTGAACTTCTTCAGTGAGTTGTGACTCGTTAACGTAAAGATTTCCCGCTCCAGAAAACATCGCTTGAAAGCAGCATGTCACGTTCAGGTGCTCGTAAAACTACACTGTGTCTCCAACCATGACGGTGTTGCGGTGCTCGCTTCAGTCAAAAGAATCAAAACACGTCAAGGCTGTGAATCAAACCGTCGTTTGGCTGCTGTTCGCTCATCGTACTGTAATTTAGTCTGAACATGTAGAAGAATCGACCACAACAGCAGGTTTTACTCCGAGAATTAGAAAAATAGATTAGTTGGCTGGAAAAATGGTGCCACAAAAGGAAGAAATGCATAAAAAAAAAGGTAACGTCTGGATGGGTCACCAGTATGCAGAACGTTAAATGATCTATTTAGAAAACTTACAGTTTTATGAGGAACGAAATGAACGAGTCAATGTTAATAAAGGAAGTACGGACATTTAAATGTGGAAAGACTAAAATAAATAACAAATATTTTAGTCATTTATAAAATTCTTTATTTTTCCTCAAATTAAAATTAAATATGTATATTTTTTCTATGTACATTATTTTTATTTAAAATTATTTAATCTATTTATATGGAAGATTGGAACTGAAACCTACAAGATATATATATATATATATATATATATATATATATATACATACATACAGGGACGGCTCAATATATAATAATTGTACTGTGTCATAAAAATTCCAAATATAATTTGGTCATTAATTCATGCCCAAGATGTTAATTATTAAGAAATTAAATCAAATGAGAAGTACTTTATTAATCCCAGAGGAAAATTCCAATGTTGTACTAGAGTTTGACTTTTTAAATGTATTTATCTAAGACATAGTTAATTAAATAGAGCTGAAGATTTGAGCAAAAATATGTTGAAATAGGTCCGTTTATCATTTCATTGTATTGTTGGCGTATAATTTATATGAGACGCATTTATTTTGGATTTTTGTCCGTTTAAGGCTTCTGTAGAAGTCTTTAAAATGAATAAGGAAATCAAAACAATTTAGATGAATATAACTGAAAAATTATTTAAATAAATCCGATGATAAAAGTACAGAAAAAAATTTACAAATAGTTCTCGCATGATAAATGAAATACACACCTTTCAAAATGTATTAAAAGTCTTTCCGCATTTATTCAGTCTTATTTATTTTTCTTCATGTAATCTCTAACATTGTTTTTTTTTAAAACCTTTTGCATTTTTTTTTCTTCCTTTTGTGGCACTCTTTGTTTTCCGTACCTGGCTGTCGAATCCTGCTGGTAAAACCCTGATTTCCTTCAACTGTTTACGAAACAACAATGCACAATCAAAACTCATCGAACGAAATCTTCTGCGTCTCAAACGTTCACCGACAAACCGCTTCTTCCTCAGACCGACTCTTCACATCAGTGCCAAATAAAAAAAAAACAACCCACAAGCTCAAAGGTGTGACGCTGCATTCAAGTCATATCCGACACTTTCATGATGCCGGAAGACACAGAAAAACGACCAAACTTGTGTTTGTCAGCCTCTAAAACATCTTATTAGCATTTCGTTATTAAACACAAGACGACCCCCCCTTCATCCTCCCTCATTGCCCTTTCTCTCTTCACACATGCATGCCCATAAACAGGGGGGGACATGTCTTTCTCTTTGGGCAGGTGTGATCCAGGTGAGGCGGTGCACCTGGGCAGACCTTGCTTCTTATCTGACAAGAAGAATAAAATCTAACATCCATACCGATGCTGCCCTCTAATCCCTCACACTTAAGGGTTCAAAAAAACTTCCCAGTTACCTCAAATGCACCACACTGAACAGACTCAAATAGCTCATGCTGCATTCAGGTCCCAAAAAAAAACACTGTCATTAATTCTGTGAAAGTCATGAACATTTTAACATTTCAGCTTTGCTTTTTCCCGCATTGGGCAACTCATGAAAATTTCCGTTTTGACGTGAACGCAGCATCAGAGCACCTGCCCAAAGGAGGACCAATCCAACCCAGACGGATTCATACAAGTAAGAAGAAGAAGAAGAAGAAGCAGGTTATTGTGAAACTGCCTTTGTACTGAGTGATTCGTAACACTGGACTGAACTCAGTGTCACACTGCACACACTATAAACTATGACCAGCACTTGTAATGAAGCAATGACACAGCATTCTACTACTACTGTATAAATATAATGAAGAGGATGTTTTTTCTGTAATGATACTATTGAAACTGAAAATGAATAAAAGATAATCCTGATTATTCTGTAATGGATGTTCTCCTGAAGTCGCTTCTTTTTAAGTTTAAACGGACGTAAGAGTGTTAATGGGACAGTTATAAAGGGAGGGGGGGAAGCTATACATTTAGAGACTGGACTCCGGGGTGTCTCTGATCCCTTAGACGGACCTGCATCAAGAACCATCATTCATCTAAAAGAAGCTGCATGGTAACCTGGTCCAGAGGTCCAGAGGCGGGGTCAACTTCTCTGGGCTCGGAGGGATAAACCATCAGATCAGGGTTTTGATGACATGGGACTGGATCAGGGTTCTGGGATGGTACGGGGTGGATCAGGGTTTTGGGATGTTACGGAGGTGGGATCAGGGTTCTGGGATGGTACAGGGGTCAGATCAGGGTTCTGGGGTGGGATCAGGGTTCTGATGGTACGGGGGGAATCAGGGTTCTGGGATGGTTCCTGGACTGGATCAGGGTTCTGGGATGGTACGGGACTGGATCAGGGTTCTTTAGATTTCTATATCAATTATTTATTTGTTATCCATTTTATGCGTATTTTTCCCTTTCTACCAACAAAATACTTTTTTTTTCTTCTTATTTATACTTGTGTAGATTAATTAACCAGTATTAGAAAGTGTAAATTGAATTTTTTTAGTGTTTTTAAATACATTTTTACAATATTTCTCGTAATTATTTGTTTATTCGCCTCCATTCCTCAGATCAAGTTATGACATTTCTATTAATTAACATCAATAGAAACATATTGAAGCAGTGTAGGAACACAAAGATAAGGAATGATTATCAATAACGGGATGTAAAAAGACAATAATGTAAAATAGATTTTTTTTTTAAAGTGCTGTTGATATAAAAAGGAATATGTAAAAGAAAAAAAGGCATGTAAGGAATAAATAAACATTCAAATTCTTGCTTTTACACTTTTAATTGATCATAATTTAATAATTTGTATTCGTCGAATGACTCTTTCAGTCATTAAAAGCCTGGAAAGCGGAGTTTCCAACTGTCAGCGAACGCAGCATCATTCCACTCTGCTGCGTTCACGTTCGGCTCTCCTTGTAGCGACGTGTTCCATTGGTTTAGACTGGATTCCTTTCATCGCCTTATCCAATCAGCGTCATTGTTTTATGCCGTTGCTATCCCGTTGACTCCTCCCCCTCCCCGCCCTGTCTGATCTGGAAGTGACAGAAGAAGAAGAAGAGGAGGAGGAGAGAGAGAGTCATAGCTACCGATGAACGAGCAACAAGTGTGTAAGAGCGAAACTGTGACTTGTAGACAACTACAGCTCCGGCTACGTGTGTTTGGATTAAACCGGACACTTATTAACGAGTTTCGAGTTGGATGTAGCGGTTTTACGACGTCTGAGACGCGGAGGTGAGTGCACCAGTGTTTCCGCTCCGGGCTGAAAGTGGCTTTGTTATCAACAGGTGCCGCAGGAAGGCACGGCTAGCAGATAGCTGCTAACATTAGCCTGATCATAGTGACTTAAAATTAAACTTTGTTTTTACTCTATAAAGTTCATGGCTCCGCTTCAAACCCGACACACAAGTTTAATTTAAAAAAGTAGCGGCTATAAACTTAAAGAATATCTCCGACAAACGAGTTAAAAGAAGAAAACTTAATTTCTTTCAGCTAGCTTCGTGCTAGCTAGCTGTCACTCCACCCTGACTTTGAAGTCCTGAAACTTCACCCTGATGATGTGTAATTATTTACAGAGGAGCCTATAATCTGCTTTCCTTGTGTTTCCCCCTGCTGTTGTTTTTTAGCACTGTTCAATGATACTTTATATTCAGAGAAATAAAGTCCTTAAAAGTGCAACTGATGTTAGATGGGATGTAAAAATGAGTTAATAATAGATCTATGAGTCAGCAATACACCTGTAGTTATGATTTAAAGGGGTTTATGTGGATTTAGCATGATGACCCTGTTAAAAACACAACAAGAAAACCTGAAATCTTTCCAATCTTTTCCACAAGCAGCCCTGGAGCCCAAGGCCTAAACATGGGCTACATTACTGATCAATGCATTAAATAAATAATAAAAGAAATGTGATTATAAAGAAGTGATTGAAATGTTTTAATATAGTTTTATATGAGATGGGGAAAAGATGAGCTTTACTTCCTTTTAAATAAAACATCTGTTTGGTATTTGGCTTGAGAATAAAGAGACTTAACTATCATCATTATAAAAAATACAACATGTCATCATAGCAGCAACAGCTGAGGTAAAAGATAAACATACATAACTAAAAAAAATAAAGGACGCAGTGTTGAAAGGAACAATATAGACATAGCTTATCTGAGGAATTTGTGCAGCAATATACTTGTAAAGTATGGAGAGCATGTAAAAGGAAATATATGTAATAAATATGCATGTATAAATATATCTAATAGAGCTGTTCCTCAGTTTTTACTCTCAGGTCGTGCTTCCCTGATGGAAGAGGATCAGTTTATTACTACAACATTTACCAGTAATGTTTCTAAGATGGAGTAAATGCGTGCTGAGTTGCATGTAGACGGATTTGTGCCACTTCCAGTGAACCTCTGTCGAGTTTGTTTGTTTTCCAGACAAGTCAGTTTGACCCAACCCCGCCTCGTTTCCTGTCGAGGCAGGAAGAGCAGGTCTTTTCCTTCTTCCAAGCCAAGATAATCGGCTGATTTCACATCTTTAGGGGTTAAATTTAGTTTTGTTGTAAATAAGATGAAGTGACAGTGAAGTAAGAGCGACACGACTCTGTAAATAATCATTTCAGCAGCGGTAACAACAGGTTCTTGGTGGCTCTCCTGGCTCCTTCCAGGTGTGATGATGATGACAACAAACAGGTATATTTTGTAGCTTCATTGCCCCACAAAAATTCCCAATAAGCAACTGAATGTTTCCAGTCTGGTGCCCTGGTTTCTGTTTTGTATATTCAGAAACAAAGTTGTATTTCTGGTTTTGTTGTTTGTTGCTTGTTTCCTCTGGACTGTTGTAGTTTTTTAAGTGTATCTGTTCAAACGTCCTCATTAAACACAATAAATGAAGGGAGCAGCTTGTGGAAAATGAAGGTTACACTTGCTGCTGTGCAGAAAACAAATATGCGAGAGCCTTGGATCTTATCTGTGAGGAGAGCGAGCGGTATGTGCGGGGCCGAGCCTGCGTTTAGATTACACCAAAACTGTTGAGCTCAGTGTTTGTGGCCGGACTGCTTTGTGACTTATCACAACTTCCTCTCTTAATGTTTACCTTTTGTTTTAAATCGGGCTCCAAATACTCAGATAAGTGGAGATTTGGGGTATCAGTAGTTTGACACAGAGGTTGTGTGACGCTGCGGGTTCAAGGTAAAAAAAAAAAAGCCTGCGCCGTCTTTCTTTGGCACAAACATTTTAGTTAGTTGGCAAACAATGAGAGTTAAGCTGAAAAAATACAGACGCAGAGACGAGGAGGAGGAGGAGGAGGAAGGCAGATGTGTTGCTTTAAGACGAGCAGGGGTGTAATGGTACATAAAGGTCACAGCTTGGCTTAAGCCTTGCTTTTAGGGATGGTTTAAAAGGTTTTACTGCAGTTAAAAGGAATTTTTATTATTTCAATTTCGAATTTTTTTCTTGCATTTTATTTTATTTAAGCTCTTTCTGTCTTTATTTAGAGTCTTTTATTTCCCTTTAAAGGTTGTTATTAATGCTTCCTCTGCACCCTGCTGTAATGTAGGGGTGAGTTTTTTGTGGACGATTCAGAATCAATGTACGAATATTAAAAAATTGATTTTTTAACTGAGTTAATAAGACTATGTTGAGGAACGTAAAAAGCACCCGGAGCGTCTCTGGCGTGCACATAACAAACAAACAAGATGGCTGAGCAGGAAAATCCGACTGCGTGCGTTAAAAAGCCGGCACGTGGAAGTACTTCGGCTTCTACGGGTGGCTTCGTTTGTTCGGAAAATCTAAGTAAGGTGTGGATACGCAAACAAACTCTGATTGACTTGCCAATGTAGCTCTCCGTTAGCTTCAAGTGAACCAAATAATACAGGAAGCGGACTACAACTCAAAACTCAAAAGGCAAAATGCCATTACCTGTAAGTATATGGACCAGGTGACCCGGAGGTTTCTGTAGAGCTGAAAAGAAGCTCATTGGGAGGTTCCCACCGTCGCCATCTTGGCAACGTTTCGTGACTCCCGGAAAACCCAAAAATGGGCGACGAGGAGGCGCTGAGAGGGGGGGCTGTGAGCGTGGGGAGGGATGA
>JBBBVU010000021.1:1395214-1405609 GCA_037177055.1 Atherinosoma microstoma | reverse complement strand
ATTCTTCTTCTTCTTCTTCTTCCTCTTCTTCTTCTTCTTCTTCTTCTTCTTCTTCTTCCTGCGTCGTCTCTTTCTTCTACTTTGTATTTAACCGTGAAACAAACCAAACGAGGACGTTTGTTCCTTCAGGAGCTTCGTGAGGACAACCTGACCCTGCTGGAGACCAAGGTGTTGCTGGAGGAGCAGCTGACCGCCTCCAGGGGGCGCTGTGATAAACTGCACACGCTGGAGAAGGACAACCTGCTGCTGCGAGCCAAGATACACGACCTGGAGATGGTATGAACCCCCCCCTCCCCCCCCCGTGTGCATCGTAGCAACGTTCCTGAACGATCGCGTGGGCTTCACCTGCGGAAACGTTTGCGTCTGCAGGAGCGCGACAACGAGCGGCGGCGGCTGGAGGAGCTGGTGGAGGAGAACATGCTGCTGGAGATCGGACAGAAGCAGAGCATGAACGAGTCGGCTCACCTGGGCTGGGAGCTGGAGCAGCTGGCCAAGAACCACGACAACGCCAGCACGGAGAGTACGACGCCGGCCGCCACCCTGCAGGTGAACGTCTCCGCCCGCCTTGACTCGTTTAACCCCCCCCCCCCTCTCTCTCCTCCCACAGCCCGCAAGTCACTGGTCCACGAGCTGAACGAGTGCGTCTCCAGCCGTCTGCTGAAGCTGGAGAAGGAGAACCGGGAGCTGCAGGCCTCCATCGAGAGGCTGAAGGAGGACAACCACCTGCTGCAGGAGCAGCAGCTCCACACCCAGGAGCTGGACCGGGAGAACCAGAGCCTCAGCAACAAGGTGACGATGAGGAGGATGAGGAGGATGGTGATGAGGAGGATGATGAATGTTAGAGCCGATGTGGAGGAGATATCTGAGGCTAAAGAAGCGTGCAGCTTCAGGACGAAGGTTACGTCACCCTGGTGTCTGAGTTTAATCTCTTCACGAGTGATGGCTGTCCTTTAACCTGCTGGGTCGCCATGGTGACCACATCACCTGCTCCGGAGCAGCAGATGTGTAAAAAAAACCTTCATCCCTTCACAGATTCTCCTCCCAGACAGAAAAACCAGACGATTAGAAGTTTTAATCTCTAAGTTTAATCATAACGAGCTCCTTATGAGACCTCTGGACTGCAGGTTGTGCCTCACGTTACCATGGAAACCAGGGCTTTAGAAAGGTTTACATCCATTCTTATAGTTCCTGGTTTGTCAACAATCTGGTGACGCTTTGCTCGTTCTGGATGTTTGGATCAGAAATTAGTCTAGAAATGAAAATAAATGAATAAAGGTTGGAAAAACATCTCGGAACAGATCCGATCTGATATCCGGATTCGGCTCCGATATGGACGTGATCCATGGATACCATATTCCCCAACCCACAGAGGAGCTGAATTTCTCGTATTTGTTTATTAGCTGGAGCGCCTGCAGGGGTTGCTGGACCAGGAGAGGCTGACCAATCAGGACATGGAGTCTCTGGGGGAGGAGCTCCTGAAGGAGAAGCAGAGTCTGGAGCGGGAGATGCACGCTCTGCGGGCGGAGAAGGATCGACAGGTACGCCGCCTGCTCACGCTCCGCTCCGTCAGAGACACGGATTCCCCTTTTTAACCGCAGCCGTTCCTCTCGTCCAATCAGATCTCAGAGCTGGAGAGCGAGAAGCAGCACCTGTCTGAGGCGGTGGCGTCCCTCCAGGAGCGCGCTCAGTCCAACAGCGAGGCCAGAGTCCGCGACGTGGAGGCCAAGAACCGGCTGCTGCACCAGAGCATCACCGACTCCGGCTCCCGGTTGGCCAGTCTGGAGGCGCAGCTCAAGGTGGTGAGCGAGGAGGGGGAGAGGCTGCATGAGCGAGCGGGGCGGTGCGATGAGGCGGAGAGGGAGGTGTCCCGCCTGGAGAGGAGCCGGGACGCCCTGAACAGAGAGGTGAGGATGTTTGTCCTTCATCCAAGGTTCCTAGGCAAGTATGGAAAGTCTGGAAAATATTCCTGTTTCTGGAAGAAAATTAGAAATAATGTTACAGAGACGGTGACGATACCTGCGAATAAGTAAGGAACAAGATTCTTTCTATGTTCGCTTTTCAAACAACAAAGTGACTTCAGATCCAGTTACAAACCAGTTGTTTACTTTCTGAGCCAGATGTTTTATTTTCCTTCTACACGCCAGACGCTGCTTATTTCTTGTTGTTTGTTCATTTCATCCGGTCTGTCTGTGGCTCTGTGAACCTGGACTGTAATCAGATCACATTTTATTTATAAAGCACTTTTCATGCATAGAAAAGTTTTCACACATCAAAAATATATAAGATGCAAATGTTAAGTCATGCAAAGTCTACGGCCGAGCCTTCCAGCGTCCGTGACGCCAAGAGTTGGGAAATCTGAACTTTTGCCGTTCGACAACGGGGCGTCAACCAATCAGAGCGACTCAGCGGCATGACGTATGGTCGCGTTTTCTGCAAAGGAAAACATCCGGGTCCTGCAGACGCGTCTCCGGCATCAAGAACGTTTTTGATGCTGGATGTCAATCGTCCAACTCGGAGCGTCCAGAACTTTTTTAACGCCGACATCACGTTTGGTCTGAACGCACCATAATCCCTACCGACTGTCTCTCTTAACTGGACTGTACCATGACATCACCCTTTCCTCCCTTCATTCTTTACATAATGGTATAATCCACTATTCCTAGCATGTGATTTGCCGCATGACCTGTCAATCAAACTAAAATCCCGCCCACTGCCGGCTGAGAAACAGCTCTTCTCAGTAGCTACAGAAGCTTCACTCGCTCTGGAAACACTGAATAATGAAAACAATTAATTCCATCATTTATTTTGACGATGCACATCTATTTGTTCAAATAGATGTGCATCGTCTGGAATTTAGAAATGTTAAAACCCTGGATGTGAACCCTGTGCGTCCGAACCGGACGGGTCCAGCTGATGACGATGTTTCTGATCCGTCTGCAGGTGGCGTCTCTGCGTGCGTGCAGCGAGCGCTCGGAGGCTATGGAGAAGCAGGTCACCTCCCTCCAGCAGGAGGCGCACAAGCTGAGGCGGGAGGCCGAGGAGGCGCAGAAGGAGCTGCAGAAGCACGAAGCCGAGAGCAGCCGGCTGTCCAAGGAGAACCTGGACCTCCGCTGCTCCCTGGAGAACCTGCGCTCCTCGTCCGCCCGCCTGCCCACGCTACAGGAGGAGCTGAAGGAGGCGCAGAGGGAGACCCAGGAGGTCCGGAGAAGGATGGAGGAGGCCGGAGAGGAGGCGCAGGGAGAGAGGAAGAGAGGCGAGCGTCTGGAGGCGAGCTTATCGGCTCTGAACCAGGAGAAGCATCGTCTGGAGGAGGAGCTGGAGGCCAGCAAGGAGCAGAGGGAGGAGCTGGAGGGGAGGATGAGGGAGATGCAAAGCAAAGAGGAGGAACTGAGGAGGGAGGCGGGGGAGCTGAAGGAGGAGAGGAGACGAAGGGAGGAAGGAGAGGAGGAGAGGAAGAAGCTCCAGCTGGACCTGGAGCAGTCGGAGAAGAGCAGGAAGCACCTGGAGAAGGAGACCTGGAGGATCCGGACTCTGCTGGACGGGAAGGAGGCGGAGCTGGAGGAGAAGTCCGGCAAACTCGTCGCCATGGCGAAGGAGGGGGCGGCCATGAGGAAGGAGGCGGAGAGGCTGAAGGAGGCGGTGGCCAAAGCCAAGGAGCTGGAGCGCGACAACAAGGAGCTGCAGAAGCAAGCCACCATCGACGAAAGAACCCTGGTGACGCTCAGAGAGGTGGGCCGTCGTCCAATCACTGCATCACTTCCTGCTTACCGGCCAATCACACGGCAGCAGCTGACTCTTGTTGTGTTTGCGTGTTTGTACAGGAGCTGGTGTCGGAGAAGCTGAGCGTTCAGCAGCAGAGCGTGGAGCTGGAGAGGCTGAACGAGGAGCTGCACCGAGAGAAGCTGCAGCAGGAGGACAGGTAGCGCATCCTCGCTCTGCTACCCGCAGGAAAACCTCCTCCAGGTGTGTGACAGACGTGTTGTTCCTGCTTCATCAGCAGGTTCCGGCTGCTGGAGTCCCGGCTGGAGGAAACCGTCCAGCAGACCATGAAGCCGAAGGAAGAGAAAATCTCCAGTCTGGAGAAGAAGCTTGAAGAAAGCAACACGGCGAACGCGACTCTGCGCAGCGAGCTGGCCGCGGTAGGACGGAGCCCACCCACACGTCTGAATACGTCCAGTCACATGACCATGGAAACCCTTCCTGCCATGTGGACTAAACATCCCATAATGACCTAGCAAATATTTAAATCTCAATTATTACTTCATTATTAAAGCTTTAAATCTCAAATTTATGACTTTATATCTGATAATTATGACAGAAAATCTCATAATTTTATTTGTTTTATCCCATAATTATTCATTTAAATCTCATAATTGACTTTTTATCACAGAATTATTACTTTACCTCATTATAGCTTTAAATCTTAAAATGATGACTTCGCATTTCATTATGGCTTTAAATCCTATAATTATGGCTTTTTATCACAGAATTACTTAATATCAATATTATTTTTATTCCATAATTATGACTTTAAATGTCATAATTAATCATTTATCTCATAATTATAGCCTTAAATCTCTTAAGTAGACTCATCACAGAATTATTACTTCATTCTTATAGACTTTAATCTTAAAATGATTAATTTATATCATTATTTTTATTCTATAATTATGACTAATCATTTACCTCATTATTATAGCCTTAAATATTAACATTATGATAATAATTATGTAATTATGTGATAATTACGGCTTTAAATCACATGATTGAATCACAGAATAATTATTTTGTATTTTTATTCCATAATTATGACTTTAAATGTCATAATTAATCATTTATCTAATATTTATAGCCTTAAATCTCATAACTAGACTTTTTATCTCATGACATATTTAGTTATTTATATTTCTACGAGGCCGGAACGAGACCACAACGTTTTATTTCTGTTGCTTCAGCTTCGTCAGACGATGTCGATGCAGGAAAGTCTGACGTCTCTGCAGCGCTCGGGCAGCGACGGCGGCGCCACGGCCGAGCTGCTGCGGATCAAAGACCACCTCATCGACGTGGAGAAGAACGTAGGTTTTACCCCCGAACACACGGGAACGTCGCAGCTTTCCGTTCCCCGCTCACCGGTTTTCCCCCGCAGAGCGCGTCGCTGCAGACGGAGAGCAGCCTGCTGAAGGAGCAGCTCAGACAGCTGGACAACCAGAACGCTTCCCTCAACGGCCAGATGTCGGCGCTGCAGCGGCACGCCTCCACCCTGCAGGAGCAGAACTCGGCGCTACACACGCAGACGGCGAAGCTGCAGGTGCCTCACGCTCGCGCACACGCATCCCGAGCGTTCGGTCCCGATCCGTGATCTCACACGTGTCCGTGTTCCAGGTGGAGAACTCCACCATCTCCTCCCAGAGCGCCTCCCTCATGGCCCAGAACGCCGTGCTGCAGGGCCAGGTCACCGCTCTGGAGACGGAGGTGGAGACGTGGCAGCGGCAGCGCGAGGAGGCGTGGCGAGCCCGGGAGGGCGTGCTCAGCGACCACGAGCGCCTGCTGAGCGTCCACGAGAGGCAAGCGCACGAGTACGAGCAGCTGATCAGCCAGCACGCGGCGCTGAAAGGCAAACAGAGGACGCTGGAGAGCGAGCACCGGACGCTGCACGGCAAGTAGGTGACCCCCCCACCCCCGCCACCACCCCCCACCCCCACCCGTCTTATCTTTGCCGCTGCGCCCCTGAAACTTAAATCCACCGCATTTAGTAACAACTACATTTCCCAGGGTGCTCTGGGAGGAGTTTCCCCCCCGGGATCACAGTTTTCTGCCTGGTTGCTGGTGTCTGATTGGACGACAACATGTGCCAATCATTCTGCGTCACCAGAATGATGATTGGTCAGATTGTAAACAGGATGACTCAGCATAATTCTACTGTTTCACTTCAGCTCCATGAAACTTTGCACAGATAAGGTCAACGTGCTGAGTCATGGTTTCCTGGAGGTTTTTATCTACTAAATCTTCAGTTACTTTAACACAGCGGGATGTGGTGATGAAACCTCACGTGTTCGCTTTAATACCAAGATGGTTTATGTCGCATTTATAACCACAAAGAAATAAAAAGACAGTTGGGGTGCAAGAGGTTAAACCACAACGTGGCCGTTTCTCCAGCCGGCCACATGTGATCCAGGTGTTTTTATCCTGATTTAAAGAGCTGGACCTCGTCCGTCTGCTTCTCAAAGCTTTATTTCATAAAATCAGCATTTTTGCAGCCACACGCTGGAGTTAATTAGCTGTTTTTACTACTTTTTATTTCATATTTAACCCTTTAACTACGCTATTTTTTGCTCCTTTTGCTCCACCTGGTTATAATTTTTTTGTATTTTTAGTGTTTTCTGCTAATTAAATAAATCGATGATTGTATAATTCCTCCACAGCTGTGAGAAAACTACAGTTAAACAAGCAGCTGAGTCAGATGGAGAACTGAGACTTTCTAACGGAAACGTTTGAACAGTAAACAAAGCGTTGCAGATCAGATCAGGAGCGACCTCTGCTGTGTTGCTGTGCAGGTACTGCACGCTGCTGCAGCTCAAGGACAAGTGGGAGGAGCAGGAGGGGCGTGGCCAGAAGGACAAGGAGGAGTTGAAGCAGGAGATCCAGAAGAATCGGCTCCTGCAGCAGGAGAACCTGCAGCTGAAGAGTGAAGTGGACCGGTACGGAGCCCTGAGGCCGGGTTTTATTCCCTCACATCCAGATCAGAGCCGCCTGAACTGATGCCTTGACTTATTTTCAGGCTGACGGGGAGCCAGGCCCATCACACGGAGCAGAACGAGGGACTCCATCAGCGCATCAACGAACTGAAAAGCTCCTTGAGCTCGTCTCAGCTGGAAGCGAGTCAGTGGATGTCTCGATACGATTCGCTCATGGAGCAGCACCAGGGCCTGGACCTCACCATGACCAAGCTGGACAACCACTGCGAGGTAAGCAGGGTCTCCGTTTACCGGCAGACCGCGACGATAAAGCGGCCGATGTCCGCCGATGCTCGGGTCAAACGTCAACGTTAAATCTGTCGTTTGTGTTTTTAGCTGCTGAGTCGCCTGAAGGGGAACCTGGAGGAGGAGAACCACCACCTTCTGAGTCAGATCAACCTGCTGAGTCAGCAGAACCACACGCTGCTGGAGAGGAGCATGGAGAGCAAGGAGCTGTACCACCAGGAGCAGAAGCTATACATGTAACCGAGCTCAACACAACACCTGCTGCACCGACTACACCTGTAACACATCTTTTACACAAACTACACTAAACACAAGCTCCACTAGTAACCAAACATAACAGTCCACCTGTAGAACAGGTGATAAGTGATCAACGATGATGATTAATGCTGCAGATATTGATTATAGATTCTATCCTGGGCTGGTTGGAACTGTTCCATGTTTGTCTTTTTCTCCGTTTAGTGATAAACTGAATGCTCTTCGTCGTCAAAAAGAGAAACTGGAGGAGAAGATTATGGACCAGTACAAGTTCTACGACCCGACACCAAAAAAGTAACTTTTTTAAATGTTTAAAATGTCTCAGGTTTGTTCTGGAAGCTTTTCTTGCTGCCAGAGATCCAGTTCTGACGACGGCCGTCACATTTCTGAAGTCCAGTCAGCTGATTTTACTAGAAATAGTTTCTCATTCAGGTTGTTTCCCACTTTAACGAGAGTTAAACAGAAACGTGTGTTTGAGGTTTAACGTCGGCTGTTGTAGGAGAGCAGTGATTGGCTGAATTCAGCCGGAGACGTTAATGTTGCCCAACGTGTCGTCTGTCAGGAAGAGTCAGTGGGCCGGAGCCAAAGCTTTAGCCAAACTGATAAAACCCCGGAAGGAGAGCAGCCGCGAGCGAGGAGGCAGCGGCGGTGGCGGCGGCGAGCGAGACAAGGAGGCGGACCGAGACCGAGAGCGAGAGCGGGCGAAGAGCGCGCCGGACATCCCCCTACCCGCCACACCCCCTCTCCTCCCACCTGAGACTCCGCCTCCTCTGACACAGCGGGCATTAAGTGACTCACAAGACCATGCTTATAGTAACCATAGCAACCACATCAGCAGCCCCGGTCTGGGACCACAGAGTCCAGTTCTGACACCCATCAGCAGAGGTAAACACACACACACACACACACAGCTGACAGCAGCACACACACCTGCAGGTTTCACCGTCTGGTTTCCCCTCAATAGACCAAGAAGCAAGGAAAAGGGTTTAAATCTGTTATTTATTATTATTGAATTGTTTATTAGTTTATGAACTAAACTAAACATGATTTTAGTGAGATGCACTTCCCTGGTTCTCCTGTAGAGGGCGGTGTTGACCAGCTCTAAAAATTGTAAGATGTGTTCAAGGAAAAACATCTTCAGAGGAAAACAGATTTTTTTCTTTAACTGAACTAAATATTTTTCTATTTTCATTTTAATACATTTCATCATTTCATTGATCAGTAACGATGAAAGCAGCCATGTGGCTCTGGGCTGAAGCTCTTCTCAGAGCGACGCTGGACGACCACGGTGGTTAAAATCTTCAGGATCTGTAGAACAAAGTGATGTTTTTATTCATCATTTTAACCCACCGATGTGCAGAGCAGCTTATATAAACACAGAGGTGGGAAGATACAAATCATGTTGCTGAGCAGAGATTTAACTCATGTCTCCTCATGATGAGAATGTTTTTGTTTAGTTTTTACTAGAAAACGATGCAGAAGCAAAACAAACTGTTGTGGTTTTGATGTTTGCGTCGGGCGTATTTCTCTCTGACTCTTCGTCGAGACGTCGGAACGTCACGCCTGTTGTTTGGGATAATCCATCATCTGGAAAACGTTTCAGTGACTCCATGAATTTATCCCAGATTCTGATCTGAAGGTTTTTTTCTTGTGTCAACACTGAAAGCTAAATATTAGCTTTAGACGAACAGATGTGCAGAAGTCGGAGCTTCTGGGTTTCACCAGCATGAGACGGATGAACTGAACTTTCACGTTTTCCGGCTCCGTCGGTGGTTCCCAGGCTGCAGGTCAGCGTTTACAGCCGGGTTCCTCCTGCAGACGGAAGGAACCACCGACGAGCCGTCTTCATCGTGCATGGATCTTTTGTTTTCTGGTGTTTTTTTAAAACTGAATTGTTCTGATGAGGCTGAGCTCAACTCACTGACACATTATTACGTCTAAAAGGTGACTGGAGGGGTCGTTTCTGAGCTCATGCTGCAGGTGGAGGAACGAGCTTCTCCTGAAACGTCTCATAAACAAGTCAAAGATTTCCTCCAGTTAATTAAAGTAAATATCTTCCTCCATCAGTCCAGACTCCTCCTTCTATGTGCTGATTAAAAATGGCTCCGTCAGCAGAAATCTTCTCTGGAGATAAATGTGATGACAGGTGAAGGCTTCCCTTCCAGCTGTGCCCATAAAAGTTAGTAAAACTTTATTTATATAAAATCATAAGAGCCAACGATGCATAAGAACAGAAATTAATAAAGCAGATTTAAAAGTATGTTTTTAACTGGCTTTAAAAAGCGACCAGTCTCCCACCATCAAGTCCTAGAGAGGAGCTCCAGAGTCTGGACGGGTTTTAGTTTCATTCTGACGTCATACAAGAAGCTGAATGTCTCCGACTTCTTATGTATTTCATGTCGCTGCCTCAGACGCAGCGAGTCCATTCAGCCAATTAATTCAGACTTTATTATCCCCGAGGGGAGCAGCGTCGTTAAAACAACGAGCCAATGAAACGCTACGATGACATCATCGGTCACATGACGGTGGTGTGTTGAGCCTCGGTGTCAGCCGTCCATCACTGGTCGGGAGTTGAGCTCAGCCCAGGTTTCTCATCTCTGATTGGTTCTGCTGCATGATGATGTCACTTCTGATCAATGACCTCACTCACTGTCGTGTTTCATCTTCCTCCTCATCTTCCTCATCTTCCTCCCACCTCTCCCTCTCAGCTCCTCCTGCTTCCAAACGCTTCCGTTTTCTTCGCAGCAAAAGTCAAGACAAGCTCCTCTCTTCCTCTTCCTCCTCTTCTTCTTCTTCCTTCTCCTCCTCCTTCTCCTCCTCCTCCTCTTCCTCCCGCCCCTCCCTCTCTCTCACCAGACGGCTGCGGTTTTGGTCATCCTCTGACATCACAGCTGACATCAACAGTAGCCCGCCCATCTCAGCCAACGGAGTTTTCTAACACCTCCCCCTCCCCCCCTCATAACATTTATCATCCTCCTCCTCATCCTCACTGGCATCCCATAAACACTCATCACTGACTCACACACACACACAGGTGCATGTTACTGGACAGTGTTACTAGTAAGTAGTGTGTAGACCTGGTTTATGTTTGTGTGTGTGTGTGTGTGTGTGTGTGTGTGTGTGTGTGTGTGTGTGTGTGTGTGTGTGTGTGTGTGTGTGT
>JBBBVU010000021.1:1328099-1343836 GCA_037177055.1 Atherinosoma microstoma | reverse complement strand
CGGGAGTCACGAGACTCGTTACGTTGCTAAGATGGAGACGGTGGGAACCTCCCAATGAGCTTCTTTTCAGCTCTTCAGAAACCTGCAGGGTCACCTGGTTTCATAGTTCGTCCATTTCTTTTACAGTCAATTGAATAAACTAACAACAACAACAATGGCGGAACCCCGTGTTCTTCTTAAGCTGCTACATCTTTTCAAATTATTTGGTCTCTTAAAACAAAGCTTACTCATCACTCAGTAGGTATGTTGACAGCGAAGATGTTGTCCTCCAGTTTAATAAGGATGTAGGAGGTACTAGTGTAAACATGGGGTGTATCGTTGCAACTTAGTTGACTGCCATCTAAAGACCTGGCATGCGTACTACAACGTATTCACTCAGTTTGCAGAGTCGTGTCAACGGAGATCGAATTAATTCCGCCGTCATATGAATGCAATTTTTGGTCGTGTGAACTAGGCCTAAATCATCTCATGTGCATGACTACGATCTAAAAATACACAACACTGATAAATTTCCAGGTTCCAGAAGAGCACCTGAAAGCAATCATGGAGAGTTTCCAGAAGCTGATGAACGACATGCGTTTCTCTCCGAACCCTGAAGCCACCGCCTACCTTCGGCTTCTGGGAGATGAGATCGGATACCTGAAGACCAGCGAAATGAGGAAAATGTTCGAGACTCTCTTCATGTACTACCATATTTACATCAGGGTACTACCTGCACAGGTAAGACTTACCTCATGGCATGAACTAATAAAAAACATGTTTTAAAGTGGAATTAGGGATTAAATTCATATTGCAACAATTTACCTATTTCAGAGAACGTAAAGTTATATTCAAGTCCAATAGGCGTTTCAGGAGAAAACCGGTATGTGACCAAATGTACGGGACCCCATCAAGCCGACGATCAACCATCGGGAACGTCTGTTTAACCCCTGGATATTTACAATTACATTAAAGCAAAATAAATACAGGGATTTTTTCATTAAAAAAAAAAAGGACTGGAATAGAATAAAATACAATGAAACCTTGAAAAATAGATAAAGGAAAATCGACATTAATTGATATTCAGTAAGCCAAAAAAGAGTTAGCAATCCCACATAGAACATGCTAAGCTAACAGGTAGCAGCACCTAGCATGCTGCGTAATGTAATTATTATTATTATTATTATTATTATTATTATTATTATTATTATTATTATTATTATTATTATTATAATAATAATAATAATAATAATAATAATAATAATAAATCCATAACGCCTGCAGTGTTAAACTGAACCACCTTGGTGTCGCTAAACTACATTAATTTATTTCTCTATAACATCTTTACTCAGACATTAACTGGTGCTTAACCCACAACGTTGCTAACGCTGATGGACATTAAGTCATGTGGGGAGTTTAAATGTCTTTAGAAATTAATCCATAACTAAATGTAACTTATAAAATGAGCAACAACCTTATTTTTTATCTAAACGAGGCAGAATCTTAGTTTGATGAACAAGAAAAATTAGCTAAAGTTTCAAAATAGTTTGACTTAAACCACTTTATAGGAAGATGTTTTAATGTTTAGAAAGTTCCGATCTGTGAATCTCTGGAGGTTTCAGTGCATTTCATGTTTGAGGGAAGATGGGTGGTCTGGTTCATGGCATGAATTTCTCACATGTAGAAACTGGTTACACAAAAAGGAACGAAGTGTCTATTTAAACAGGATTTTGTTTGCTCAGAAGATCTGTGTAATTTTTTTTCTGTTGACACTCCTGACCTCCAGACCAGACTATTCCGGCTGACTGACAAAGTTAATGATTAGATTCCTGCTGTCTTTTGCAAGCACCTATTACACAAAAAATAAACAAAATCAAACATACAACGTAAAACAAATATATAACTGGATGCAAACAAATTTTGTTCTCATTCTTGCAGCTTTGAGATCCCTCTTCTGTCCTCTACACTCATGGATCCAACTTTAACATTCAAACAGACCAAATATCCCAACAACATCGTCTAGATATAAAACATAACTCAGGCATTAAAGCACATAGCTTGAATTTAGAGGGTGACAATCACAAAAGGTAAAATTCCTGCAGAATATGGACTTTCCATGAGCCTTTGCTTGTCTTTGCTGTGGGTGTGTGAATCTGGAGAAAAGTGTAAAGCATTAGGAAACTAAAGCTAGGCCAAACTTTAGAAAACTAACCTCAGATGACTCCAGAAAAAGCAAGAATCCAGACAAGTTTAGTTTAGGAAGGACTTTCATCCCCAGGATGCAATATGCAAATTAAAAATATACAGCAAAACTACTTTAAAAAGTAAAATACAAAAATTAGGGATGCACGATATATCGGCTTCAACATCGGTATCGGCAGATGTTGGTCATTTTTTAAAATATCGGTCCGATAAGTAAAACCTGGCAGATATCAACAACAGATATTTATTTGTGTGTCGGGAGGAGGGGGTGGAGGGTTGTTTTGGACATGTGACAGTGATATTAAGGCAGCATAGTAAGGTGTTTAACTGAAGCTGAGAATGTCTGCAGTGTGGTAGTTTTTCATGGTATCAAAAGAAGATACTCAAAGCAGTATGCAGTACTTGCAACGTCAAAGTAATGTGAGGAGGATGTCGCATCAAACACCACATTCAACACCACCAGTTTTATATGTCATCTGAAAAACCACCAACCACAAACTTTGGCGGGAAGCTAACGCTGCTAACGTTAGCTTTAATTTTGTACAAAATTTGATCATCTTAACTTAATTTTTTTTTATTATTATATGAATAATATCGGTTATCGGCCATTGCAAAAATATTCATATCGGATAGCCTATCGGTATCAGCCAAAATTTCCATATCGGTCCATCCCTAATAAAAATTCCTTCACATGTTTATGGTACATTTAGCCCCATTTTCACAGATTTTTCTTAAGAACGTACACAAAGATGATGTTTATTTTTCTTTGCTACTAGTTAAATGTAGATATTTCCATCTAATGTGTTTCATACTCTGTTTTCTTCCCAAAAGGCCTTCTTTAAGCTGACGTCCAGCACTAAAAATGAGTTATTTTTCCACTACATCTTCATGGAGAACGCCTTCTCTCTACCCACTGCCTCTGGATTCCCTCTTAAATTCTCCTTGTCAGGTGTGTTTGCACCGGGGGCCAAAGGAGGCCTGACCCCATCATCTAAGGTAAACCGTGTTCTTTACCTCATTATTTTGCATATAAAATAACATTCTGATTACATTTCAGTCGATGTCTGCAGCTCATTAGTTGTGTCCTTCTTGCAGACTGACTTGTCCTTCATGCCTTCAGTCGGGCTAGAATTCATCACCCAAATGGGTGTGCACATTCCAGACTATGTGGATGCAGGAATTGAGATGCACACTAACATGTACCATGAGAGCTCCATCAATGCAAAGCTGACTGTGAACAGAAACCAGGTGAAGCTATCTGTCCCTGCCCCCGAGTCCGACACCCAGCTGTTCAGCATCAGGTCAGCAACACCTCAGTAAATAACGTGAAACTCTCAGAGGTTGCCGTCGCGTTATCTCACAGCTTCCTTTGTTTCCACAAAACAGCAACAAACTTTTGTCCGTCTCAGCCGGTCAAACAAAGATCGTACCGTCCCTGGTGGAGGACCGGGTGGAATCAACTGACTGCCAGCCCCTGTTCAGTGGCCTGGATCTTTGCACAAGAGTGCGCTACTCCAATGCTACCTCTGTAGACCAGGCCCCATATTACCCCCTGAGTGGAGAAACCACGTAAGATGACGCCTTGGGAAAAACATGAATTCATTTATCTGTTTAGGAGTCGTCCTTTTGAATAGCTAATATATCAAGTCTTGCTTCAAACCTCTATCCCTTTGGCTCATTAGAGGTTTAAAAGAAAAAGTCCAAAAACTGCCATAAAAACATTACAGATGAATATTTGTTCCCACTTATTTTGCTCAGATCTTTCAGTCAACTTCAGTTTTTATCCAATTTTTGTATTTTTAACTCTTTAAAAACCTTTTTAATTATGTGACGTCACATTTTTATGATAAAGAAAAGAAATATAAAAAAAGATTTTCCATAAAATATATGTTTGAGAACTGGGAATTTTTTTAAATCAGTTTTAAATGCACTAAAAATTTGTAAAAACCTTGAATTTGGACAGATAAAATCCCAATCTGCCTAACATTAATTAGATAGATAGATAAATAAATGGAATTTATTTTGCAAATTATATGAAAAGTAACATTTTTTATCTGTATTCTTTGATAAAATATGACATCATGTGATCAAATTTCCATTTAAAGGATTAAAATAATTTTAATAATTACATATTTGGTCATTTTTATTAGGACTGAATTTGATTGAGCAATTACAGCATAAAAAGTAGAAAAGAATATTAATCTGTAATGTTTTTATAGATGCAATCCTTCAGAAAAACTGAAATTACAATTTTAAAGTTTTTTAAGAAGAAAGCTTTCTTACAAAAAATCCTCCCACATGGAGTAACGCAACCAAAATGGTGGCCAAAAATTGAAGGAAAAATGACCTGGAAGGACCAAAAAGTCCTTAATGATCTATAAGGGTTGATACTAATTTCTACCAGCTGTTATTTCTCTGATCCTAAATGGCATTTTAACCAAATAAACATAACAATCATGTGTTTTTTCCTCAGGTTTGCAGTTGAAATCCACCCTACGGGGAAAGTTTCCGAGTACACCGCCACCATCACAGATGAAACACTCAGAGAGGGTAAAAAGGGTCGTAACAGAGTGGAGTCTCTGAAGCTAACCCTCAGGGCAGAAGGTAAGATTGTAAGACATGTTCTGATTTTGAGCAACTCTGAAGAAAACTGACTAATATGTTAATTTTTTTAATTTACCAGGCGAAGAATCAATGGAGGCCACAGCATCTCTGAAATACAACCACAATAAAAACCAGGTCTCCGCTGACATTGTCATTCCTGACTATGATGTGGAAGCGGGCATAAAGCTGGCGGTAACCGATGGTGATTATGAAGGAAAGAAGATGCGAGGCATCACCATTGACGTTACCAACAAGAACATCCCACAGCTGACCCTTGTTGGACGTGCGAGGTAAAACTGGAAGCATCGGGGAATAATGAAATAACTGGAGTATGAGGTCATACAAACATGCATATGCTTGTTTTAAATGCAGACTTGACCAGATGAAAGAGGCCATGCTGCAGCTCCAGATGGACATTCCTTCTCTGAAAACCGATGCATCTGTCACCGCAGTCCTGAAGAAGGATGAAAACATGCTCCTGAACTTGGATGCAGTCGTTCACATCCCTGATAGCTCATACCAGCAGACAGCCTCTCTAAAATACGGTAACAGTCCCTCGTACTGTTGGTACAGAGGACAGATTTAAAGATCTGTGGATCCTCATTTGGATTATTTCTTCACAGATGATGACAAGTTTGAGGTGGAGCTGAAAACGGACCTGAACTCCGAGATACAGAAACTGATACCGAGTGCAGAAGAGCATCACAGACAACTCCAAAAGCTCATTGATGATATCCTGGACCAGAAAGTGGCGAAGACCGACATGAAGCTGCGTCACATTGTCAGCAAGGGAATTGTGGTAAATATTAACTTCAACATGGGGGTCGCGTTTTCTGTCCCGTTAGTCTAATCGTTGTTCATGCAGAATGAGTCATTTTCAAGGATATAAAAACGTATTTTTGTCATTATTGAGTCAGATGCTTGTGCATTGGAGATATGTAGAGTAAAGGCCCATTTATGTTCCTTTTTGTACAAGTACGTAAATAGGGACGTCCATGTCAAACGTCTTCATGCGTGGCCGTCCTCATACTTCCATGTGTCTTTTATGTTGCTATGGTCGACCTCCACTAGGGGGCAGTACCGAGTTCATAGTTAGCACCACGATCCTACGTCGGTTTCAGGCGCTTTTAGTGGCGGTAATGCGTCGCTATAAAGTTGTTTCTAACCACCCAACAAGCCCCAAACACTAGCAGCTCCTTATTACAAAAGCTTGCACACTTTCTATAGTTTTTGTCCTTGTCTTCATTCTTCTTCGATAGTTTTACCCTTTGTGTTCCTCTTCTTCTTCTTCTCTAAGTTGTTTCTGCTCAGCACTGCCACAGTGGTTTCCGGTGGTATTACTCTGTCTTCTTTCGAGTGACGAATGTACAAGGACCCCGAAAACGCACCAAATCGCGCACGTAACCGATGCAGGAGACGAACGAAACTGTCCGTCCATCTGCGTTGAGCATAAATGGGCCTTAAGACTGATCATATACAAGCATTTAGACTTATCTGGATCTCTGTATTGTGCAAATTTGTAGGGAGTCTAACTTCCTTCTAAATTACGTATTTTTCTTCATGTTCCTCTGAAGGCAGGCAACATTTGGTTGGACAAGCTGACAGCCCGCTTCCCCTCTCTGGCAAACCTTCGAAGTAAAAGGAGCCTCTCAGATCTCACTTTGCCAGCTCTGCCTGAAAAACTGTTTCTGCAGTCGTAAGTCTTTAAACTGTTAAATTAGCCTCAGATATCAATGGCCGATTTTTATCTTACAGGTTTAATTTTACCTCAACAGCGACAGTTTGTTCCGATACCAGTTCAACAAGGATAAGATCGTCATCTCTCTTCCTCTTCCGCTTGGAGGCAAGAATTCAGAGGAGATGAACATCCCTTCGACCCTGTCTCTGCCCGTCATAGATTTACCCCTACTTGGCCTTTATGTCCCTGCCAACAAGTATTCACTGCCTTCATTCACTGTACCGCCTTCTCTGGATTTCACTGTACCCCTGCTCGGCCTGGCTGAAGCATCAACCAAGATCCAAAGCAACCTTTACAGTTGGGAAGGCTCCATCTCTGGCGGCAATGACACAGTTGATGTTCCCAGTTACGTTGCACAGTACAAGGCTGTGGCTCAGTCACCGTTAAACCTCCTGTCGTACAAACTAGTAGGTAAATATTGTCTTTTTTTACAAGGAAACCTTGCTGTTTAAGTAAGTCTCTAGGTACTAAGGGAGGAATCACCAAATCCAGACCTCTTGGACCAGTGTCCTGCAGGTTTTCAATGTTTCCCTGCTCCAACACACCTCACTCAAATTAATGAGTCATTGGACTCAACAAGAGGGACTCTTCAAAACTATTCCTCATTGTGTTCATCTCTGACGTTGTATTCATGCTCTTGTTTGCATGAGCGCCTCTAGTGTTCAATTCAATATTGAAACTCATGCATACGTACACGGATGCGTTGCTAACAGCAAGTACATCAAAGTCCTTACTATTAAAAGTAATTCCTGTTGATCATGTTGAAAGAGTTAGTTTGTTCAGCCCCAAGCTGCAGAAGATCCAGGCGTCTTTCCTTCGTTCAGTCCCACTGAAAATTGATAACTTGCCATATTGATAACCAATATGGCAGCACCATTGATGTACGAAGCGGGGACCAATGCAGCATCCATGTACGAGAGGTTTATCTGATGCATTTTTCCACTAATAGGAAAGAGGATATTAGCTTTTTTAAGGCTTTTCTTTTCACTTTCTTGCAAGCACTTTCCTTAACATTAGACGTTTTTCATCGTTTCATCCTGCACCAAATGTGAATGTGATAAACACGAAAAATATGCTGTTCATTTTTTATCATGACTTCTTTTACTGGTCTATCAACACAATTTAAAAACTGGTATATAGAAATGGAAATTCAGTCAATAAAATTGGTCATGCCAGATATATAAGATTAAAATTAAATTAAATCTTTTTAGCTCAAAGCTGCCTCTCTACCTGTTTTTACAAAACAATCTTTTCTCTTTCTTTTTCAAGGGATCGGGATGATCTCAGGAAGACCTGATGATAATCTCAAGTATCTTCTGAATAGCTCCTTCAGCCACAGCCTTATCGACACAAGCTTCAGCGTCTTAGAGACCTTAAGGGTGTCAGACAAATTAAATGCAAGAGCCAATTACAAGTTTGAGGCCTCTAGTCCGTTAGGCCTGCAAACCTCAGTCTACTACTCTGCTCAGTCAACTTCTACTCCAAATTCAGACGAAGTCTCAGGAGATGGCACTGTGGATGGACTACTTAAGCTCGGCTCATTCTACACCAATACCTCCTACACTCACAGCTACAACCTGCGTCCAATGGATCGAGAAGGCAGAGGAGAGTCCACCATGCACTTCGATTCACCGTTCATCCAGTTTAACAACATGATCCAAGGAGCCTACGCAAACTCTGAGTTGAACATCGTTTCTAAAACTAATGCCATGAGGGACATCTTCAAGCATGTGGCAGAGCTCAAGTATAAAGATGCACAACTTACGCTAAAGTGTAATGCTGTCGCCACAGCTATGGGTAGATCCTTAAATAACAAAGTTGAGCTTGGCGTATCGAGACATATGTCCATCCTCAGAATTGAATCCCAGGCGGACGATGACACAAACAGGGTATACTCGCTTATAACCGGATCCCTGGATTCAAACGGACTTGAGGTGAATTCTGAGGGTTCCCTTATCTTTGACGCAGGTCGTGCACTGCATAAGGCAACTGTAAGAGCTGGAACAGATGGACTAACCTTTGGTGGAACAAACAGCATCCAGTGCAGCCCTGTCACCATGGAGAACATCTTCAATGGTGCCATTGACATCAACGGAGCATTGTTGTCCTCTACAACTAAGGCGATGGCAGAGGAGAGCAGAGGAGAGCTGAACATCGAGGGTAAAATCACGCCTTCCGAAGCCTCTCTGAATGGTGAACTCAAGGGCTACGCTTATGATGCAACCACAGCAAACAACATGAATATTGTACTAAACAGAAGAGCTCTGACTTTTACTGGGAACACAAAGGGAACACTGAGACAAATGAAAACAGAAAACAGCCACACGCTCACCCTGACTCTGTGGACGTTCAACCTCCGCTCCAAGAGTGACAACTTCATCTGTGATGATATTTACTACAAACAAGACACTAAAGTTGGTATGAAGCCATTCGTTATGGCTCTTGACATGACCAATGACCTCAAGCTTTACGACCTCCGTATGAACAACGAAGGCCACTTGAAGCTTGAGCCAGTTAAGGTGGATCTCAGCGGAAGTGTGATGGGAGCCTACGGAGACGAACACAACATCAAACATACCTATGAACTCAAGTATAATGACATGGCTGGCTCAGTGAAATACAGTACATCTGGAACGGTAATGGACGCCCAGTTAAGCCACAACTGTGAACTTGAATTCGCTGGACTTTCTTCAACATCAAAGTGTGAAGTGCGTATAAATTCTGAACCTCTACACTTTGATGGCTCCATTCGCACCATGGCGCTGCCATTTAGCCTGAGCATTGATGCTCTTGTGAACGGTGATGGAAAAGTAAATTTACTTGGAGAGCACACTGGACAACTGTACAGCAAGTTGTTGGTTAAAGCGGCACCTCTTGCTCTTGCATGCTCACACGAGTGCCGAGTCTCAACTACACATACGCTTCCAAGCGGGGGGTCTACAACCACCACTAGTTTAGAAAACAAATTTGAGGGTCTAATGAATCCAAAGGACCAATCTCTGAATTGGAAAGTCAACTCCAAAATGAACAACCATGGTTATGAACAGGACATCAGTGCTTACAATGGCCCGGAGAAGGTTGGAATTGAGTTTTCAGGAGTAATGCAAACGGACATTGCCAGCAGATACAAGAGATCGACACCAGAAACAGAAAAATTCAGCATGGTTGGTTTCCTAAAGTATGACAAGAACAGTGACTGTCACATCATTGAGATCCCGTTCATTGAGAGCTTCCCTGTTGCTTTTGAGCAGCTAAAGAGTACGCTTGTGCAAGCCTTAGAGTCCCTCCAACAGTTCATTCGCAATTTAAACATTAATCAGCTAATCAAAGACTTCAGAGACAATGTTGATCAGGTACCGATACAAGTGAGGAACTTCATGCAGAAAATGGACTTGGAGAACAAAGTGACTCAAGTAAAAGATAAACTGGATTATTTCATTGATGAATTTGGAGTAACGATGGAAGACTTCGAGCTTGCAATGGAGAATCTGAAACAGAATGTGGAGGCTACAATAATGGACATAGTTACCAAAGTTCGAGACCTCATTTCTACAGTGGAGGAACATATAAAAGCAGGACATCTGGCCGACAAGATCACCAATGTACTTACTTATATTGGAGATCAGCTTCAGGCCTTTGAAGTCAAGTACAAAATCAAGCAGACGTTCGTCAGTGCGCTTGTTATCTTGGAGGACATCATCAGACAAATTGACTTACAGAAGCTCAGGGAAAGCAGCGCCACATTCCTGCAAGAACTTGATTCTAAATATGGGATCATGGAGACGATCAAAAAGAAACTGTCTGAGCTGAAACAGGTCATCGAGCAACAGAGTCTAAACCAGTTGTTGGACGATGTGAAGAATTACCTTCTCTCATTCGACTGGGCTTCTTACATTGAGCAGCTTTCCTATCAAATCCCAGCCTCAGAGATAGCAAGAGTGTTGGAATCAGTGAAGGACGTCATCGTCAACTGGATCGATGAATATGAAATCCCACAAAAAATAAACGCAGTCATCGAATACTTTAAGGTTTTAATTTTGAAACATGAACTTCACATTATTTCCAAAGATTTAATGGATCAGGCGGTGACTCTTGTCAAGGACTTTAAAATTGAAGAGACTGTCCAGTCAGTGGTAGATGCTTTAAAATCAATCAAATTTGAATTAGTTCATAATCAAATTATTAATTTTTTGTACAGCGTGACAAATCAACTCCAGGCAATCGACTTTAAAAAAAGTATTGATGAACTCAATGACCATATTTCTTCAACACTTGAGTCAATGAAGGAATTCGACTACAATACATTTGTCGATGAGACTAATGTGAAGATAGCCGAGCTAACAAACTATATCAATGAAGAGATAGAGAAGTATGAGATTGTGCCAAAGATTGAGGCTCTCAGGGAGTTTTTCAGAGAAATCCAAAACTCCATCTATAAGTATCTGGACGAACTAAAAAACACCAAAGTGGCCGACGCTCTCAAGAAACTTAAGGACGTGATCGACACTGCATTTTACAATGACATCAAACTCAAAATGCAGGACATCTTTGAGGACATGAGGCAAAGAATTCTTGACATGGATATCAGGGATGAAATTTACATCCACCTGCAGAGAATAAGTGAGTCCTACAGCAATATAGTTGCATTCATTTCTGCGCAGTTTAGCCAGCTAATGGAGAAAATCAGTGAAATGGCCAATGACGGCGAGATCATCAACCAGATTAAACAAGCTGTAAATGGAGTTATGGATGAACTACAAAGAGCTGAGATTGAATCTCCCACTTTTACCGTCCCTTTCACTGACCTTGTAATACCAGCGTTCACAATCAACCTGAACGAACTGAAGGACATACAAATCCCGGCTCAAATATCTGTTCCCGAATTTACCATCCTCGGCTCCTACACAATTCCTGCCTTTACTATAGACTTTGAAGAGCTTAAAGCTAAAATAGTTGCAATCATAGATAACATTAGAGCATTTGAGATCCAAACTCCTGACCCAGAGGACATCTTTGGTAACCTGAAAGTCCTCTACCTATTTGAACTGCCGGACTTCACCCTTTCTGAATTAACCCTTTCACAAATAAAATTCCCTGCCATCAGCATTCCCAAATTAAATACGGAGGACTTTGAAATCACAATGCTTTCAATTCCAGACATAAATCTTCCAGAGATTCCCAGTGATATTTGCGTCCCAGTTTTTGGTAAACTCCATGGAGAATTTACCATTACCTCCCCACAGTACACTCTTGTAACTACAGGGAAAATTGAGAACTCAACAACCACGCTGAAAAGCCCACAGTTCACAGCCACCATTACCTCCCATGCTAAATCACCCATTGAGCCACTGGAATTCACTTTTGAAGCCAGCGCTCAGCTGGAAGCTCCCAGAACGAAGCCGCTGCTGTTCACAGAGACAGTGAAGGCAAAACATATGGCCTTCAGCGTTGATCATGAAGGAATTCTGGAACTCACTGGCTCCTCAGTTAAGGGTTCTGCCTTAACTACCGTCAAGGCTACAACCCGGATGTACACAGCAGATCTGATCCACAACATGGCTATTTATTCACAAAATGGAATATATTCAACCATAACTACAACCTACAGCCACAACTTGGACATCCCATCAATTGAAACTTCTAGTCAGGTGTCAATTAAACAAAACATAGGAGCCTCAAAGGAATCTGGCAAAATTACCATGAACAGCCACATTGATAGTAATGGAAAGTGGTCTGTTAAAGACTACTCTGATGAAGGCACACACAAAAGCAATGTGGAATTCACTGTTGACTTCAGCACTGCAAAGTTGATATTTCTCGGAGAAACAGACTGTAAGGCCCTAAAAATGAAGCAAACACTGACCGCCGAGTCTGTGGTCTTGAGCCACATCAATGTAGACGCAAAATGTGAACTCGAAACTCCATTCGTCAAGAAGAGTATTGTGGTTCTGAATGGAGAGGCTCATCTTGGAGACTTGAAAGCTGTGCTGACAGCCTCTCATAATGCTGAATTCTCTGAAAGTCTGACAGGATCTGTGTCTAATTCGCTGGAATTTATGGCCCATCCATTTGAGATTATCCTTGATGTTAAGAATAAGGTTAACTCTAAACTTTTCTTCCCCCTAAAGCTCACCGGTAAGGTGGATCTCCAGTATGATTATGGTGTTGTACTGAACTCTGAGAAACAGCGTGCCTTTTGGGTTGCCTTGGCCAGATTCAATCAGTACAAATACAGTCACAACATCACAGCTGAAAACAATGAAATGGACATACTATTCCACTCGTCAGTCAATGGAGAGGCTAACTTGGACTTTTTGACTGTTCCTCTCTCTATCCCAGAAATGACCATACCTCATCTTGAAATGAAGACCCATGAGGTCAATGACTTTTCCCTGTGGGAACATACTGGATTAAAATCCTTGCTTATCGTCCCTCAACAGTCATTTGACATGAACCTGAAGCTTCAATACAGCAAGAACCCCGATAGGCACAGCTTTGAGTTGCACCTGGAACCAATCTACAATGCAATAAGTGACAATGCTAAAATAATCCAGATTCAGTTTGAGGTGTACAGAGACAAAGTAGTTGCATTTTTAAAAGATTCCTACAATGAAGCAAAGTCACAGTACATCAAACACAAAATAGACACGTCTAGCCTGCCTCCTAGAATCTTCCGAGTCCCTGGATACACAATACCTGTTCTGAATATTCAGGTATCTGCTTTCAGCGCAGAGATGCCAGCCTTTACTTACTTTGTACCAAAGGAGGTGAGCACGCCAAGCTTCAAAGTTCCAGCGTTGGGTTTCTCTGTGCCGTCCTACACGCTTGTGCTGCCTTCTCTGAGGTTACCCGTCATCCATGTTCCAGACACCTTAAGTGAAATAAGGCTGCCTGCTTTCACTCTACCAGCCGTCCAGGACAACATTGTGATTCCAGCAATGGGCAACATCACCTGTGACTTCTCCTTCAAATCCACAGTGATCACTCTAAGTGCTAATGCAGGCCTTTATAATGAGTCGGACATTGTTGCGCGCTTTGGTGCCTCTTCGGTGTCTGTGTTTGACATCTTGAATGGAAAAATCGATGGCACCACTAGTTTGACGAGAACAAGGGGGTTGAAACTTGCAACCATTGTGTCTTTGGAGCATAAATATGTGGAAGCAAATCATGAATGTGCCGTTAGTCTCAACAAGAGGAGCCTGGAAGCTTCTGTAACCAATAAAGCAAAAATGGATTTGCCTTTCCTCAAGCTAGAATTCAGCCAAGAACTCACAGGAAACACGAAGACAAAGCCAAATCTTTCCTCCAAGAAAAAACTGAAGTACATGTTCAACATTCCTCTGATTGAGTCAGTAGGCAAAGGAAACCTTGACATGAACTGGGAACTGGACACTCTTTTGTCTTATCTGTCCCTGGATATGTCTACCGAAGGAAAGTCAGACATAACAATCATGGAGAGCAACTTTGTTGGAGATCTGTTGAACAGTGCGAGTTTCTATCTTAATGCTAACAGCCTACGTTCAACAGCTAGGACTGTCTTGAAAGTAAACATGAAAGAACAGGAGAAACAGAAACGAAGCTCAGAAAACTTCCTGTTTGATTTGGACAACAACCTGGCTCTTGAGGTTTCCTTGCGGCGCGTGTTTGCAACGTTTGATTACACAAGCAATAACATGGTTGATTTGGCATCTTTGGAAACAAATGGAAAACACTTCTTTAAGGGGGAACTAGATTTTGTTCCTTTAACAGCCTTTAGGACCACACTGAAGGCTGAAGCTAGTCAGATGAGTGGTTTGGGTAACGCTGAGATCATTCACAACATCAACCTAGCTATCGGCTATGACAAGCAGACCTTTTCTTGGAGCGGAAAGGAACAATTGGGATATCTCATCCAAGCTTGTGATTTGTCCATGTCCAACGATGAATCTGAGATACGCATGGACTTGGCTGGATCAGTGGAGGGTCATCTGGCATTCTTGAAGTCAGTCCGACTTCCTGTTTATCAGAGGTCCCTGTGGGACGTACTCAAATTTGACGAGGTCACAAATATGGACAACCTGCAATCCTTTAAGATCTCCTCCAGTGTTGTCTACACAAAAAGCATGGACGGCTACGAATACGCAATTCCAACTCAGCTATTTGAAAATAGCGTCACTTTTAGCATCCCTGAGATAAGCATTGCAATGCCTTCTTGGGTAAAAGAGATTCCTCAGACAATCAGGAACATAGACATGCGTTTTGAAAACGTTGATGTCCCGGAGCACCTTACTCTTCCTCCTGCAATCTCAGTCCCAGCCTTTGAGGTTCCTTTTACCAACTTGCATGTGGAGCCATTTACAATTGATCCAAAGAACCTTGAAATCCCCGAAGTGATCACCACGAAGGCCTTTGACATCATGCTACCCGGCATACCGGTGATATCTGTACCCAGTTACGACATTAACACAGAGCACCTGCAGGGTAAAATGTCATTCCTGTCATTCAAGAGCCCACAGTACGAGATCACGATGTCTTCTTTCAAGCTACCAACATCGTTCACCTTTGGAGAGCACACCATCAGTCTGAATAAAATCACAAACCAGATCGCAAACTTCCAGTTCCCAAACATCGTAATCCCAGAGCAAAAGATTGAAATCCCAGAAACAGCCTTGTACATACCCTCTAGCGTGTTCATCCCAACCTTTGGAGCCCTCAGTGCTACCCTGAATGTTTCCTCCCCCATTTATAATGTGTCTACAACCACTAGTGTGGAGAAGAAGGACTCCAACCTCATAACCTCGCTCTATTCCATCTGTACTTCCACCATGATCTTCCTGGAGTACGAACTCACAGGTGAGACTGGTACACTCAACTCCATATGCATGGCATAATACAATGAAAATATCCTAATCCGTATTATATTCTATCTGTTTATGTTCCCTCAGCCAAAGCCACCCTCGGATACAATAATGATGTCATTAATCTGAATGGGAACTGCAAACTGGTTCATACTGATGTAAATGTCGACTGGCAACACATTTTGACACGTAGCGTGAGGTAAGTGGTACTAAATATAGTTTACATACAAATACACAGAGTCCTTTAAGTCCTTTTCTTTAAATACATTTTTAAAAGCTGTGTAATTATATATATATATATATATATATATATATATATATAAAATGTGTGTGTAAAATAAAAAATAGGATATTGGGTGAATTCTGGTGTACTCTCA
>JBBBVU010000021.1:996516-1009978 GCA_037177055.1 Atherinosoma microstoma | reverse complement strand
CCCAACTATAGGATGTTATGGACCTAATATAGACTACATACCTTTGAAAGTGGGAATGAGAGCTGCCTCTTATGTTTATTTTTTGAAAAGGTTTTTTCTTTTGTTTGTTTTTTGTTTTTGTTGTCTTTTCGCTGTTCTTCCTCTCCTTGTAAAAAAAAAAAAAAAAAATGAAAATATGATTGTTGTAAGCTGTGTCTTAAAATGTACCTTGCACAAAATAAAAGTATAAAAAAAAAAAAAAAAAGAGAAGGTAAACAAAGTCCGCAAAAATATGTAAACAAATTATAGATCATCGTGTCCATTCACGGACAAATTACACCTCTACTGAGAGCACACATCTCACAGATTCCAAAAATATAAGTTTCATCTCATTATGACCAAGATTCACCCAACCAGAAGCAGAATAAGGCCGAATTTCTGCATCAAGTTAGAAAAACATCATCATAAATTCTCTTACCTTTGCCGCTTCGCCTCCAAAAGTTAAATCCACGGGAATAAAACCACATTTAGTAAACCAGGGTGCTTTGGGAGTAGTTTTCGACCACAAACACAATTTTTTGCCTGGTTACAGGGGTTTGATTGGATGAAGACATGTGTCAATCATTCTGCATCACCGCTAATGATTGGTCAGATTTTAAACAGGATGACTCAGCATAATTCTGCTGTTTCACTTCAGCTCCATGAAATTTTGCACAGATAATGTCAACAAGCTGAGTCATGGTTTTCTGGAGTTTTTATTAATCTACCACAACAAGTTTTAAAAACTTTTATATACAGTATCATAAAATGCAAAACATATTTAGGCAAGGAGAAAATTCTTAAAATTTCTTCATATTCCATCTTCAATTACTTTAACACAACAGCATCTGTGGTGATGGTTTCATGATACCAAGATGGTTTATGTAGCATTTATAATCATAGAGAAATAATCAATTATATTTGTGTATGTCCATTTTCAAGCCGAAACCCCCCAAAAGACCCTTGGGGCTCAAAAGGTTAAACACAATTCACCTGTTCACACACTCATACAGCACTTCTATTGTTATGTGCCAAATATTGAAGTATTTAGGTGTCCACAACTTCAACCTTTTCTCCGTTAATGATGCTGTCCTAATCTTTTGAAGCTTTCTTCCTAAAGTCAATGATCATTTCTTTAGTTTTTGTCACATTAAGATCTAAATAATTGTCTGACGAAAGTCAGACAAAGCTCTGCCATGCCCGGATTCAGGACAAGGTAACTGCCCTTCTGGCTCTCTCTAAGTGTCTGTATACATAATGAACAGCAGGGGGGAAAGAACACAGCCCTGGGGCAAATCCGTTGGCCGTTTAGATTAAAGCAAGGGCTGATATAGGGCCTGGGTAGCTTGGATGGTAGAGCATCAGACTTTTAATCTGAGGTTCCAGAGTTCAAGTCCCAGTTCAGGCATTTATAAGTCAACTTCCTCTTGCATCAGCTTGTTGGCAATGGTTTAAGTGGTAGAGCAGGTTGGCAGTTCAAATCCCACTCCCATCCCAGTCAACTGTTGTTGTGTCCTTTGGCAAGACACTTTACCCTCCTTGCCTACAGTGTTGGCATAATTGGTGTACTCAATTGTAAGTTACTTTGGATAAAAGGGTCTGCTAAAGGACTATAATAATAATATTGGAGGTTTTCGACAGTTTGGGAATGTATCAACTATCCAAACAGTTTTGTGAACACCCCTCTGAGCTGTTTGGTGACACTTTCCTGAGTTATCACAAGGTCATTTTCTTTTTTGTGTTCAAGTGTTTTTTTGTTTTTTTTTAGCTTTGAGCAATTTTCATGTAGGTGTGCCCTTTCAAACCAACAGAAGAATGAATTAAAAGCGTTCGAAAGGTCACCATCATTTATTCCATTGATACTAATGAACTGCTTGGGCTAATAGTCAGAATGGTTAGGTAAAGTCATGGATTTAATGCCCCTCCAGGCTGCTCTGAGATCACCTTTGGCATATTGATTTCCTCTCTAGAAGATCCACTGAAAGGAAAGTTCTTACTTTTTGTTAATGACAGATTTAAGATCCTTGGTTGCCCAAGGTTTGTTGTCAGGGTACATAATCACGTTTTTAGTTTGAATTTCTGTCTCAGTACAAAAAGGAATATAAGAAGAGATGGTATTTATCAATAAATTAATGTTGTGCAAGCTTTAAAGAAACAGTCCCAGTCTGTGCGGTCCAGAGACACCTGAAGACTGGCAACACCTTCCTCACTCCAGACTTTGACCATCCTTTCCTCCTTCTCCAGACACCAGAGGGATGGTTCACACACTGGGACTAAATACAGGTTGTTGTGATAAGAATCTCCAAAAAAGCTGGTAAAGTTAGTGACTTATATGCTCCTGGCACCAAGCCATAGCAGAGGTCCAGTGTAGTGTTCCTTGCGTGGTTGGACATGTGACATATTGCTCGTAAGTCCTGAGTGTTTTGGCCAAATTGCAATGGTTAAAATCACCCATTATAGACTTAGGCGACTCTGGGTTGACCGTGTCCAGTTTGTGTATGATGTCAACTGTCACATTGGCAGCCGGATGAATATAAACAAGTGTGTAGAAAAGCTGCTGAAATTCCCGAAGAAGGTAGAAAGGGCAAAGAGAAATTGACAATAGCTCAATGTCAGCAGTGCATATTGTCTCCCTGATCACCACTGTGTTGCAATATTTTTTAATTCTGTAAAAGCACACACTTCCTCCTCGGTTCTTCCCGGTTACCTCCGGGTCCTGGTCCAAGCGTTTGGGGCTTCCAAATCCGGTTAAGGTTAGTTCAGAATCTTGATCCCACTCCAACAGCTACGTTTCAGTAAAGGTGCGCACAAAAGTGTCAATAAATTCCCTTTTGAGCTTAGAGTGAGTCTCAAGCTTGTTGATCTTGTTTCTGATAGACTGAACGTTTGACAGCAGCACAGAGAAGAGAGGCGGAAGCTTACGGCGATGGTCCAGTCGAAAAGTTTTCATTCTCAGGGGAAAGCCACCTCTCCTTCCTCTTTTCCAGTTTTTTGTCTTTTGTCCTGGTCTGCATAACTCCACATGCTATGTTTGATGGTATGACTCCCATTGCTGGTTCAACAAATGCTAGGGCTGGGCGATGCTGCAAATTTTAGTATCGATCCGATAATTTAAGGCAAGTATCACCGATTCCAATGCCGATTCCGATACTTTTTGCTTGAAATTTCACAATCATTTAGTGATTTTGCCTGTCATTACTGATCATAATAAAACACAGTAAAAATGATTTTTGTCAAATAAAACATTTTTTAAACTGAATGGCAGAACTAACAAATTTTAATTTAAGCTTTTTTGTCTGTGAACAATATTACATTGCTGATCAACATCAGCAATACAATAAATTTATAAAATAACACTGTTATTCCCTTTTACCACAGACAATAGTTTGAGAAAAATAAAGTCAACAGTGCAAAATAGCTAAACAAAAGCAAAACCTACTACTGGTTTGGCTCTCATTCACAATCTTTGGTTTTTTGCCCCCAAAGAAAATATCAATCTCATCACGCTGGTATTGAACAATACCGATACTAGCCTTGGTATCAATACAATCAATATTTAAGTTTAAGCTTATTTAAATTTATTCAAACATCCTGGATATTGAAGAGAAACAAAAACAAAAACATCATATAGATGTCTGAAAGGGAATAGGCAGAAGCCTAAGCTTATTTCGCCCACCCCCAGTACACAATATTTTAACAAAATTGGAAAAGCTGCCAATGCTGTAAATTATCTCTTATAATACTAGCACTTTTTTAGTGCACAATACACAAATCCCAATCCACAGGATGCAAAAAAAAACAATAAAACCTGTATACATATGCACATACATACATATTCACTGCCAATGCCATTTTCTAGTTACAATTAGCATTCAATCTCACTATAAGATTTCATAATGTTTTTTAAATTGAAATAAAGTTGAACAGTCTTGCCCTAATGAGTGCACCCTGCTTCCTGTTTTCAGAAGTTTTGACTCCAGACTGATTTTCTTCCAAAAGGATTTGAAGAACTCTTTTTTTAACACTACAGTTAGTTTTGAGCCTGATGCAGCATCATAGATTCAGATATGAGGTTTATGTTGTTAATCTACAAAAAAAAAAAACATCAAATACTTTTGCTGCTAAGTGACATAGTAGGCCTATACTACTTTCTAATTAAGTCACTTATTCAGTTAATAATGATTTCATTTTTTGTGTGATAGATTCTCTTAACATTTACGTTGGAAAGGACCTGTGATAATACCTGCTGTCTTGTTTGCTTACAAGATTTTTTCTTTTGTCTGAACTAACTTGATATTTCCAGGCAACTCATACACCTGAAGATAAAGGTGATACAATAAAGTTGTCTGAAGTCTGACGTGAAGCCCTTTGTTCTTTTACAATGAATCATCATTGTGTCTTCTCCTGAAATGGAGTTTGACCCTGAAAAGAAAAAAGTTAGTGTTTGGCAAAAGCTTTAAAATCTGTCTTCAATTAGACGATTAAAACTTAAATCTTAGTTTACTGCAACTCTGCCTGTCGTACACAGCTACACTGAAGTGTCATTAGTGGGATGATCGTTTAGTATTAACAGATATTTCACCTTGTCCCACCTTAAAAAAAATCTACAGATAATATCTACCACTTTCTCTGCAGTGCTCCAACAGTGTTTTAACTATCACTTTCACACAAACTAAATTGTCTGGGCACTGAGTAAGTGAGAGGAAATAATCTTATTAGTCTCAAATATTTGACAGGTTTAAGATGAAGTTTAATAAAAATGTGCCTCATGAGGGCTTAGTATTGGATTTCATATGTCTACCCGATAGTTGTCACATAATCGCTTATTGAGTTTTTAAATTAGTGATATGGCTCGTTTTAAGCTACTAACGACAATTCCTGAAATATCTTTCCAATCCAAGAGGCGATGCACATACACACACCGACAAGCAGCCAAACACACACGCATACACACAGCTTCTTTTTCTGCATTAAGTTACAGAGAAAGACTCAAGTTTTTGAGATTTTAGCACAGAAACAACAGTTATCATAAAATATCTGAATCTAAGTATATTAAACCTCCATGTACACTCAACAAAAAGCAAACAGGGGATCTGTTACATCATTCTAGAGGTTCAGATACGGAGCATTTTGTTTATCTTCAGTGTCATTTACGTACATACACTTAGGTCCGTTTTCAGGGCCTTGCGGATCCGTACCCTGACGGCACAAGTGTAGTAGTACCACCGGAAACCGTGTTAAGTAGTATAGTTGATAGAGGAAGAACCCAAAATGTATTAATGGCTGCACAGACCACTACTGTCACTGTGCTGCCTCTTTTTATGTCTCTTCCTGAGAATTAACATCATCATGAACTCCTCTTCCTTCACAATAAGATTTCCTGAAAGAACAAAATGGAGCTGAGTCGATTTAAGTTAATATCTCTTTGAAACATCTGATCATCAGACCGTGCAAGTAGCCAGAGAAGCAAAACACAAACACAGTAATTAATAGAAGGAAAAATAAGTAGCTCATCTTTCATCACCCCCTGAGATCATCATCTCCTCCCAAAGCTGCCAGACAACTCATCTGACTCCAATAACAGATTTTTTTTCTGTTAGCTTAACATTGAACCATATTCCACAGAAAAATGACATGGATAAAAAATATTTTAGCGATGTGGTATGTTTCCTGTATACAAAATACTTGAAGCTGAGTATCCTGTAAAGAAGAAAAAACCCCTATCAGACAATTAAATTAATTATTCACATTCAGTAGAATATAATTGTTATTGAAGCAATTATCTTTCAAAGTTATGGAAATAGCGGAACATCAACAATCTTTTCACCATGAAGGACACCAATTTATTTTATCTTGAGAAAAGATTTCTCAAATATTTGATGACTACATTTCATGCTCTGTAAGTCTGAGATGCCAAATGACAAGAAGAGGCTGTTAAAGTAAAGACGTCTCCATGGTGACGGAACAGAGCCTCTCAAAAGAAAGAACACTGATGTAAATACACTTTGTACAGAAGTCCAAACAAAAAGAAGACAAAATAGTAAACCACAGATCAAAGTTTTAAATAATACATCCAGACGAGACTATTTTTAACCCTTTAACGCTGTACGCATCATATTTGATGTATACTCTTTCTGACCCTTGTTGCATCACTTTATGGTAAAAACTTTGCTGAAAACCCTGTTTTATACAATCTGTTACTTATCTTCTGCTATTGACATATATACGCAGTCGGCACTTCATCGAGGGAGAGACGTGGCGACAGAGCGGCCGTCCTGGTACAGTGTTAGAGATAGTCTCAGTGAATACAGGCCAGGTCAGTGGTGTTGCACAATCTTAATTACCCTCACGTCGTCGAAGTTTCAACCAATTTCCAGGCAAATTGATTCATTGAAAACATCACTCTTTCAGGCATTGTACGAGACTATGTTATTTGATTAAATAAACAATGTGGGTTTAACTATAAATATAAAGTCCTAACAAAGTTGGACTGGATTTCAGTCCGTTCAAGTAGTTTTTGGCTCTAAATAGTAGTATTAATAAATACATAAAATCCAAATAAGGATCATTATACAATGTGTTTGAATCGTTGGGTCTTTAAGTAGAAGTTCTAGTTTTACCAACAATACAAGGTGGTTTATCCATTTTAGTACCAATTATTATGCACAGTAAAGTTATGCAATTTGACCCATTTTATTACCATTTTTGATTTATTACGTAAATGCTGGTTCAATCCCTGGCGGACTTTGAGCCAGAGGGGGTTGCTGGTTCCAGCTGGGGAGGGGTTTGAAACACTGGTCAGAGTTTGCCTGTTCTCCCCATGTATGCGTGGGTTCTCACCGGTACTCCGGCTTCCTCCCACTGTCCAAAGACATGCATGATAGGTTAATTCAGCATTCATTTTAAGAAATTAAAATATATTTACCACTCAACCTACATCTTTGCAGTCATTTATGCCAACCAACAATGAGGTAACAATGGCTCCTTGTGACAGCCACATTAGTGAAGAAAATGCATGTGTGGGATGAGCAGCAGAGTTGAGCATGTGGGTTGTGCCTATATTCTCTGCCAAACAGCTGATTCTGCTGTTGATTTTTCTTTGGAGCTCAACTCCACATAGTCAACTCTGCTTCTCATCCTACAAATGCATTTTCCTTACTAATGTAGCTCCATTTAAAAGGGAAATAAACAGGTTTTCTATGTCATCAAACTAAAAGTTTACTGTTTTTTTCTTTGCATGGTTCCACTTTCCAACTTTTACATTTTCCTGACCATGTCTGCCTCCCTCTGTTTTTATTGCTATCCTCAGTTGAGGATTCATTATCCCAACTGTAAATGCTTCAATGTGATGTCAGCATTAATTAGGTCCTCCCAGTTTCCTCTAGGCTCTGCCAGTCTGTTATGGAGAAGATTTCCATGATTTCATAGAAAGGCCTAGAACAGGCTGCTAAGTGTTTGCAGTAGAAAGTCTGGCATTGCTGTGAGAGTAAAAAAGGCAGAAAAACACACCAGAACATGACTCGTTAGAAAGAAAAAAAAGATATGGGAGAAAAAGATTAATTGCTGCAACCACTAGCAGTGCATGCTGGCAGGGCCAAATGCTACAAATCAAACTGGTGAACTTCTTTATTAATTAAGCATCTTAGTTTTGCTGAAAAAGTAAAGTTTCACAGAGGAATCTATGCTGTCTGAGGACAGAATTTAAAGGTTAACTACCTCTGGATATTGGATTTATTCCTGGAAGTTAACACACTTATAGCTTTTTAACACCCTTTGTGCAGTCTAGACATGATTCAACCATGTGAAAATGTTTGCACAAAACAAACGCTGCAAGATTTACCCAGACAACTCCTTCATAAACAGTCCTGAAAATGAACACATCACAAACATTTCCCATTAGAAAAGAACACAAAGCTGAATTGATTTTAATTATCTCAGTTTCAATGTTTGAAAGATCTGTTCAACAGAACGAGAAACAAGGAAGCTGTGCCCCAAACGCGCCAATTAATAGAAAGAGAAATCATTTAAATCACTATCTGTCATCACCTCCGGAGGGGAAAATTATCTCCACCCTCGCAGCTGCCAAAGAGCTCTGACTGAACTATTTTAACTATGAAAAACAATCATAGTAATGATAATAAAAAACCCACAGATGACAAAGGCGAGGGATGCTTCTTTTCCTTTGTAGCTTTTTTCCACTGATTGCAAACTGAAACTCAAGCAAATAGTCTGCTAATAAGCACTACTAGCATGTTGAACAAACTAAAAATTTGATCAAGATCGTATTTATCGATTTTCAGTAACGCATTTAACACAATCCAACCTAATTTGATGGTGAGAAAGTTGCTGCACCTGGGAGTTAATCCTACTCTGAGTTTATGGATGCAGAATTTTTTAACTGATTGTAGCCAGCAGGTCAGATTTAACACATGTACCTCAACACAAATACAGCAGCACCTCAAGGGTGTGTATTACCCCCCCTTCCTTTACAACTTATATATAAATAACTGTCAAGGATCCTTTTCAGTGCATACTTAATCTAAGTATACTGATGATATGGTGGGTTTTCTACAGGCGGACGTTGCATCAGTGGGAGGATTTGTAAAGGAGGTACAAGGTTTTACCCAGCAATGTGCAGATTCTACTGTTCCCCTTCTACCCACTTAAAATCTGCTAAATAGCCCTTTCTACAGTTGTACAACTGAACATTTTACTGCACATATCTTTGCGCATTTATAGCACTCAATTTTTCCATTGTTTTTAAAAAACATATTTTTTAATAGTATTTATGTTTCATGTATCATTCTAAGATTGTGTTTTTATAATGTATTTTTTTGCACCGCAGACTAGTAAGGAGCAGAATTTCTATTTTAATTGTATATTCTGACACATATGGCAGAAATTGATAGATTGACCTTGACCTTGAGATCATGGTCCTCAGTTGGAAAAGGGTGGAGTCTCCGGGCCAGGAATGAGATCCGGATGTGATCTTCAGCTCTTGCTGGAGTGATTCACAGCCGAGTGTCAAGCGGTTGGGATGAGAATCAGCATTTGACTATCCGAGACCGTTGTCCCCAGCCAGAAAAAAGTTGGAGGGTCCCCTCCAGGTCAGAATTGGGGTCCTTCCCCAAGTGTTCAAGTATCTCAGGGTCTTGTTCATGAGTGAGGGAAAGATGGAGCGAGAGATCAATAGGCGGATTGGTGCGGCATCTGCAGTGATGCGGACTCTGCATCGGTCTGTCATGGTGAAGAAGGAGCTGAGCCAAAAGGCAAAGCTCTCAATTTACCGGTCGATCTATGTTCCTACCCTCACCCATGGTCATGAGCTTGCGTAGTGACCAAAAGAACGAGATTGTGAATACAAGTGGCTGAAATGAGTTTCCTCCACATCTGACCGGGCTCTCCCTTAGAGATAGGGTGAGTAGCTTGGTCATCCGGGAGGGGCTCAGAGTAGAGCCGCTGCTCCTCCATATCGAGAGGAGCCAGATGAGGTGGCTCGGGCATCTGGTTAGGATGCCTCCTGGACGTCTCCCTAGTGATGTATTTCGGGCACATCTCACCAGGATGGATGGATGGATGGATGGATGGATGGATAACTTAGATTAACTCCATAAATCAGAGTATGTTTGTGCATGAGGTTGAGGAAGAAACTTGCTGTGATACAATTGGAATAAATTAGAGGTGATGCTTCACATGAAGAGTTCAAGTTCACCTCACTGAGATTAACTGATGAACCCAAATTACAGTCTGGACGCAGTCTTCACACCACAACCTCTGTGTTATGCTGCAGCAGCTGCCTGACTCTTTGGTTTTAAACACAGGGATAAAAATAATGAGCATAAACTCTATGTTTGATGGAATCAGTTATTGATATGAGTTGAAAAGTGAAGACGTGAAGGTTACCCAGCAGGAACTTGAGAGCAGTCACATAACATTGCCAACATTGATTAAAACAATCATTCATTTTCCTAACCAGTCAATATGATAACAGGTATACTGTAAGTTTATGTGTAGTACATGTTGTCTATACACTGAAACTAAGGGTGGGCGATATATTGAAAATTTATCGATACCGAGATTTACAACAATAACTGATATAATTTTGTGCATGTCGGTATGTTTTCCTGTCTGTTTAGCTGAGAGCTGGTCTCCTCAAATGAGAATATTGGGAGGCAGAGATCATCAAGGAGACATGAGATGATGTTTTTACATTTTGCAGTTTGATTCATTAGAATATAACAGAGGATTAATTAACATGAGGTACTTTGAGACAGTTTAGCTTGTATGACTGGAAAATTGACATGACAAAACTACTGTTTAATTTAAATTACTAAGCTACAGAGCTAAAAGTCCCAAGTTTCATGCAATGAATTGCCTCCAATTTGTTGTCTTCAAATAGAAGTCAACAGCATTATGCACCAACCCCCATCCCCCAACATCTCCATTACATCCATTACATCCTCATCTTATTTACATTGATTGAACCTTTTGTTTTCTAAAGATTATCTGACTTATTGTCTCTCCCCATGGAGGAGCCACAAAGATGTCACAAGTTATGGACCCGCTACCATAGCTCTTAAAACCATAATTCCTCAGGAGAATTTTGACAAATGTTTTCTCCTGAGCAGTGTTTGAGTAATATGTTTCTGGCTCAGTGTCCTTTTATGTGCACAAACAATTTATATTAATTTCCCTTTGTCTCCAGCGGAAAAAGGGAAAAAACTGGAAGGAGTTATATTCTGTGTTTGTGCATTTTGATATCACCATGTTTCCAGAAGTACTGGTTTTCAATGTAATCCAATGAAGCCATGACGGTCTCTTCAGGGTCAGTCAGTATGAATGTACATGAAAGCAATGATTCTTAACCATATGGCCGCGACCCACCTGGAGGGCCGCAAAAATATTTCACATTTTTCAATGGTGGGCTGCGAGGGCCGTGAAGGATGCGCGAGAAGCTAAATTGCTATACAGCCTCCCACCACTTGGTGGCGGTAAGCTGTCTGTTAACTGTTCAACAAACACAATTAAGCGGAAGAAGACACTCAGCTAGCCGCTAGCCTTTAGCTGAAGTTATGAAGAATGTTTCAGACTAATAAATGAAGACACAATTGGTCCCCCAGAACCCCCTCAAATGCAAACAAGAACAATCCAATTAAGTGTGGCTTTATAAATGGAGGTAACAAGGCAGAGCCGAACCTAGCAGGCCAATTGTTTGAACATATTTAATCACTTCATCATTTTATTGATCAAATTGCCATATTTTTCCATTATTTTTTGCTGTAGTAAAATCTAATACATGTTTTGTATCTATAAGCCTGAATTGAGCCTTAAAATTTGTTCTTGTAGGAGCCTGATTTGATTATCAACAAATTAGGCCTCTTGTTTTATGTGGAGTGTTGCAGAAATGTGATATATAAATGTCTGTGATGATCTCATTGCATCATGTCATACTTTACAAATTTTTAGTTGTTAAACTATAACCAGATTTGGTTTAGTTATTGAATATGAATTATACCAAGAGTAAAACCAATTAAACCAATACAGTGTTTCTAGTTCCTCTACTATTGCTTCCAAAAAACAACGCTCTTTGTACCACGTGACGTGTCACGTCGCAGCAGGTAAGCACCGAAGAGCCAGAAGCTAACTGCATCAGTTTATCTTGAACGTCGGCTGTTTTTTATCGGAGGTTTTGTCACAGTGATCACTTGTTTTTGTGCAGAATGTAAAAATTCAAATCTCTCTGGACATCGTATCCACACGTTCCTAAACGGGAAGAATCCAACTTTTCGCTCCTGGGGAAGATTTGTCCAGGCTAAGTGCCAGGACTTCACTGCAAAGTCCATTCACTCCACTCTATCATCTGCAGTCTAACTGTGTGGCAAGTGGCTTAACAGCTTTTTTTGATGGGATAATGAAGTATGCAGAGATTAGTTTAAAGACAGATGCAGTGCCTGTTCATGCCACGGTAGGTCATGTTTGCGTTATGGGGAAGCTGCAGACAGCCCATCAAACTGAGAACCAAACAGAGTAAGTTTGTTTTTTCTCCCAATTAGCGACGATTTGATTATGTACATGCCAATGTGTAGATGGTAAAAAAACAAAACAATTTTTCCTGTTGTTCTGCATCGGATAATGTCGAAGTATTGTGTGTTCTACAACATGTGGGACCTTATCTTTAAAAAGTGCAGTGAAACCCAAACAGGAAACAGCTTACTGTTCACACGTTTGAACGGAAACTCAGCGGGGCTACGTTTTGTTGCTACATCATCTGATGATGAGATTTTACATCAGACGCTATAATCAAGAAAAGTGTTAAATATTCTGAGGAATGCGGAACTATTTCATGCTGGCCTCAATGTAATTTTCTGATAAACAACTGTTCGATGCTACAGCGCATTTCTCTCATTCACCTGTCAAAAGCCAGTTGATCTGGACCGGTTGAGTATGTGTTGCTATGGTGACGCCGGTAACGGAGTGATATAACCATGATTTAACTTGTCGAACTATGTGTGCATATGTACGAAAATAATGCACGCCAGTTGGCATTAGCTACCTGGTCATGGTATAAATAGTGTTACCCCTCGCTCCCTCCGAACACCGAAGCATCAGGCCATGGCTGCGCTGCTGAGCCGCAGCTCAATACACTGGAAGCCCCGGTGCTGCAGAAGCAGAAGTGACTGATCTGTTTTGGCTTTTAACTGCTAAATAATCGGTTTAACTTCATAATAAATGTTGTCGTAACAGTATGAATAGTGTTTCCCTTCATAAACCCTGCTACACATTCCTCTGCGGACACGCCTTTCATCTCATCCACAATGTCGGAAATTTAAAAATAGAACTGAGCAACATCCCTTGCAGTCAGAGGCCTGTGGCCAAAATATGTCGAAATTTCTATTCTTCACATAAATATTAAACCTTGTTTAAATGAAAATTAATTTAGTTTTAGGAAAGGTCAGGGAGCAGCAGGCTTCATGATTTCATATGAGGAGGCTTCCCAGGGGTTAATATCAGACTATTGTTCCCACCTAATTATTGGAACTACCATGTTCCTAGACCTACAGGGCGAGGAGGTGTGGCAGCTATCTTCCAGTCAGGGCTATTGATTAGTCCTAGACCTAAGAGTAGTTTAAATTCCTTTGAATACCTAACTAAGTTTATCTCATCCAAAATGGAGATCAGAAAAGCCCCTTCTGTTAACAGTAGCTGTTCTGGCCCTCAGGGTTGTTTCATTTAGTGTACTAGATTAGCTATATGGCATTTGAAAGTCATTTGTTTCTTGTTTGTTATGAAGATGTATCTTTTATGAGGAATATGTAGTTGTTTTAGTCCGTTTCATGGTGAACACTGCCACCTGCTGGCAGTGCAATGTAAGCAGCAGCTTAACTGCGCTCAGGACTAGTTTTTTCAAGCACACGGAGTGAGCAGTTGTATGTTCGTGTCTCTG
>JBBBVU010000020.1:25954696-25967430 GCA_037177055.1 Atherinosoma microstoma | reverse complement strand
CCTCCCCCCCCCCACCCTCCTTCTCCTGTTTTGTGTTCTTTTGTGTGTTGTTGTTTTTCCGCACACGTGTGTTTGTGTAGAGGCGTTTTGTGTGTATGCGTGTGAATATCTGTGCACGTGCTTGCATTTTTGCGTATTAGAGGAGAGAAACAGAGGAGGTATGGATTTGTAGCCTTATCCTTATTATGTAAACAAACATACAGACACATAGACACAGACACACATGCACACAAACGTATTTTGTCATAAACTTTCAGGCAAGAGTCCTTACTATCAAAATGACGACAAATTTTCCATTTCCTTTTGTGGCGCTGTGGCCTGCAATCCTGAAAATGTATAGAAATTTGAAAATTTCTCATTTTTTCATGTTTGTGTCATTCCTCAGAGGGAAACCATGAGATATTCATAAAATGTCAAAAAATGTGGTTATAATAGAAGTCTATGCTACAAATCTTATAGTTAACAACTCCAATGTAACAAAAGCACCTCACACTGTCAAAATAGTTATGGATGAAACTCAAAAATCTTAAAAAACACTGAACACGTCCCTCCCAAATTTCATGGCTGGGGAACAATCACAGCCAAAATTATTTACAAAAGTGCACCTCGCAACTACATAAATTTCCTTAACAGGACATAAGGGTTAACTATACCAATATCTAGATCAATATACAAATTGTATATCCACAAAATAATATGACTGAAAATATGACCTTCTTCTTATGATTTCAAGGATTTCACTTGAAAGTGTGTAATATATTAATGAACTAAATTTCAATGACAAAAAATTACAAAGAAAAAAAATGTAGTCTGTCACATGGTTTTCCTGACATACACTAATAATGATGATGTTGAAGGTGGGATGATGAAGGTGGCTGGATGCTCCTGACACTTCATATCAGTGGGACAAGTGATCATTGACTCGGAATCAATTCACAAAATGAGCCAACAGAAATAAAGTCTATACTGAGTCAATGTTTGGTGTGATTATCCTGTACCTTTAACAAAATGAGTTTGTTTTTTCATTGTTTGTAAAAGAACCTGGTAGCTTGCTCCAAACATCCTGTAGAACTAATTACAGACTTCCTCTATGATAATGGTTCCGCTTCCTAAAGCTAAACTGGGAGCCGGTCCCACAGAGAGGGGTCTGATAAGTGAAAACAACAGTTCCATGTTACAGAGTGTTTCTCTCATTCACCTGGCAAAAGCCAGCTGATCTGAACCAGTTGATTAATGCGTTGCTATGGAGTGATATAACAGTGATTTAACTTGCTGAACTATGGGTATAAATAATAGCGTTACCCCTCCGTCCCTCCGAACACGGAAGCGTGTTCCGTGCTCAGCTTCGCAGCTGAGCTGCAATTTAAGTCACTGGAAGCCCAGGTGCTGCAGAAGCTGAAGTGACTGATCAGTTTTGGCTTTAACTTCTAAATGATCGGTTTAACCTCATAATAAATATATTGTTAGTTGTAACAGTATGACCAGCGTTTCCCTTCGTAAATCCTGCTAGACGTTCCTTTGCAGAAACACCTTTCATTTCATCCACAATGTCGGGACTCTAAAAATAGAACTGAGAAAAATCCCCTGCAGTCAGAAAGCCCCGAAATATGTAGAAGTTTTTATTCTTCCCACATATATTAATCTTGTTTAAATGAAAATTCATGTAGTTTTAGGAAAGGTCAGAGAGTAGCTGGCTGCATGATTTCATATGAGTAGGCTTCTGTGTTCGTGGGACTGAGGGGTTAATATCAAACTGCTGTTCCCATTAGCAGTCTCCTCACCTGGATGGTGTTGAGAAATTGCCTTATTCAGGGCCAATCCCTCAGCAAGATTTCATGTATTGGAGAATTAGTAATCACACACTCACATGTACGTTTAAAGTAATTATTACACGTTGAGAAAAGTATACAAAACTTATCCGGTTTCAGCATTCCTCTCCCTGATGTCAGACACAAGTGGGTCATCAGGTGAAGGCTGAACCCCGTCTATCTTTCCCACATCACTTTTATAAAACTGTAGGTTGATCTAGTCGCTCGGGTGCAGCTTCCTTCACCTTTTCTGCTTGTCATTTCCTGTTGTTGAAACTGTGAACCTTAGATATAGAGTGGAGGACAAGAGAACAGACGCCAGAAAGAAGATAAGCTAAACCAGACCGATGCACTTTGTCATTTGAACTTTTAACACCTATACTGGATTTCCTTTTTAGCTAAGCATACTTCCTCTTGCAAATCAACACTCCGTATCTTCACTTCTACTGAAAAGTTTGACTTACACACACGATCAGAAATAAGGATAAAACAGTATTAAACAAAGGCTAATACATTTTGCTAATAAGCAATGTGAGTAAATAAGTAAGCTGCTAATAATTTTCCTTCAAATGGTGGAGACCCTGTTGGTAGTTTCAGGTTCGAAACTGTAGGGATGAGGTCCTTCGGGTCTAAAAATGATTATGTTTTCCTCCTCTCTCTCACATCCATGCCGTTTAGGTGCGTTAGCCATACCTGTTTACATCGCTGAAGCACTGTTGCGACGCCACTTCCGGCAAAACGTGTTTTTACAAGTGTTTTACCGTTTTTAAAAGTGAATCACCGATTTCTTTATTTTTCAATACACAGCCTTCAACAAACACACGATAGACATCTATAAACAATGCTTCATGCAAATCATCAGTCATGCTTTTAATCTGCAAGTTGCTCTTTAAAACTCTCAGAATTGAAAACAAATGGCATGTTTTTTATCAACAGAGTTGTATCTCGATATACAAAAAAGTATTGATTTTGTTACTTGGACTGGCTGGTATCAAAGTATCGACTCTAAAGTATCGATACACCCATCTTTACAAATAAGGCCTGCAGGAGGGTTACTTTCACCAGCACATGGTCATTTATCACCAGGGGAGTTGAACCCTCCTACATTCCTCAGATTTGTCTCACGCCTTTTTATCCTTAGACATAAAAAATATGCAATGATAAGTAATGCCATAAAATATTATATATTTGTACACAGTTTTTTTTTCAATAAATACAACTGTTCAGTGCTCCACATATGAAGCAAATATCCATTGTGTTTTTGAAATTTAACCCTTTAAATGCCAGTTTAAAACTTGCTTTCCAAATAAGGCATAAAACACAAGAAGTGAATCATTTTCCATCCCATCATTGCAAAATAGGATTTATTTTTTGGGTGGGTTTATCAGAGCCAGGGAGTTTGTTTTTATTTTACAAATATAGGAATTCTTGTCCAGATGATTAGTGCTTCTTAAAGGAACGGTCTACCATGAAGTCCCTGAACGCATCCAGCTGTGTAAACACTTGAGGTCAATGGTTCAAAATGTACTGAAGCAGTATGAAAGAGTAGATCAGGTTGTGATGGTTTGTTTTCACTCTCACATAAAGCAAAATCCTGGTCCTCAACTAACTATCACTTACAAGTTAAGTAATGAAATGCTTTTTAGTTTAGTTATAGAACCAGGGGAATTCTTACATCCCAGTTCACTCCATTTGAATGACATTGTTGGCCTAAATCCAGCATTGTTGTACAGGAGGCAGTAATTTACTGATTATTCTGTCACAATACACCAGATTTTCTATTCTGGACATTTCAGTTTCTCACCAAGTTCAGCTGAAAGATAACTGCAGGGAGAAAAGTTAGGTGGCCATAAATCAGCTGAGAATGTTTGGAGAGATTAAAATGACAAAATGTTAGGAGAAAGGCCAGATACTACAGCTTGCTCTGCTCTCTATTAAAGAAGTGGAATGAAGGAATGTGATACACTGAAGTACACAGCATCTAACAACCATCAGACTCTACACCATTCCTATAGATCAGTTCTAAAAACCACTTTTGTTCTTACATATTAGTTTATTTGCTCGTGTTTGTCCACAAGAGAAAGATTAGAGAACCAACAGCTTTTAGATATTAGGGTCAAATTATCCACAATTTCTACTCTATGTGTGATTCTTTTTCCTTTTTAAGAGACCAACCTAATAATGTGTCCATGGTCTTCATGACTTTGGCTTTCCATTTTTGTCTTTTTCCACTTTGATCACCCACTTTTCTCCCACATCAGTGAGTTTCCCACACGTCCCTGTTTTAGTTTTATGTGGTTAAGTAACTTGATAGCACAATCATGTCCAACATGCCGTTATCTCTCCAGAGAGAAATTGGATAGCCGAGCTCTGCCTTGAGAAACTCTTTGTTGCTAAACGGGCCCTCGGGAGCTGCAGCACATTGTTTTAATTGTTTCAATTTTCGTAAATCAGGGTCTTGATGTATTAAAAAGGCAGCTGATGAGATATGTTAATCAAATTTCTTACGTACTCAGTGGTTATCAAAGTTTGATCTCATTAGGGTACTTTATTGATGAAAGAAGTTCTGTTTAACAAAACCTTAAACAATGTGTATCCAGGTTTATTGAAATAACATCAGATACGCAGACTCTGACAGTACAGGATGGACATCCTCCGTCACAGCCGTCAATTTGTGCACGGCACAAGAAATTTGAAGGGACCAGATCGGTGTTGGTTAAAGGAGGAGTAGATGACCAAGAACAGATATAGAGGCGTATTAAATGAGACAGAAAAACCTTCAATATCCGCTTTTCATTATTTTAATTACCTAAACCAAGGCAGAGGTTGTGTTTTTGGTGATGTACGTTGGTTTGTTTGTCTGTCTGTCTGTCTGTCTGCAACATAACTCAAAAAGTTTGGAAGGATTTTGATGAAAATTTCAGTAAATCTCAGAAATGGAATAAAGGGAAGAAGTGATTAGATTTTGGGGGTGATCCAGGAATTTCCAAAGGATAATACTATGGGGAGAGAAGGTCATTTTGACATTAGATCTGCCCACAGTCATTACCAAACAAAAGACAGTGGCTTGGCGGAGGTCTGCGTTCTCTGAGTTTCGTAATGATTTCCACAGATTTTTCTATTGATTAGATTTTTGTAATAAATGTGTTTGTGAGGAGGATTTTAATGGACACCCACTAAAACCAGCCTTGTGTTGTCTTGAAGAGGTTTTTTCTCATTTTCCAAAATGATTTATAAAAATAGGGTGTGAGCTCGTCTGAACTTGGCAACCCATTCACTGCCCATTCTTAATTGTTTCTTTCCAGTCCTTATGAAGCATCTCAAACATTACTCAAAATATTTAATCAATTTGGAGTGAACGAATTTTCAAGTTCATCAATAAATTGGTGGAATGGGAGTAAGTACGGAGCTGGATATTTACAACACAGATTAAATGTTTAATGCCGGATAACAACTACAGGTTAGAGCAGGATGGGAGTTAGATTGACTTATCTGGTCAGAAGGAAGTTAGGAATGTAAGGAATGCACTGTTTACGTGTGTGAGACAAGCAGGCTTTTCTTATGTTACGGCATTAATCATTTCAGAGTTCACTAAGAGGTCGTTGCGAGCTAAAAACACTGTTAACAAACATGGAAAACATGTCTCCATTCTGGAGTTGGGATACTCAGCAGGGCCGATGTACATGTCGACATGTAGAGATAAATGTCAAACAATCCACCACGTTGTTCATTAACACAGAGAGCCGAACATCGACCACACCTCAAACCTCAAGGACTTTTTTCCTCAGCAGTCATGGAAGAAGAGCATAAATCCATTTTAGGATTTAAATATCAAGTGATTCAAACTACTTTTATCTTCTATAAACGTTAACAGCAGGGTGCATTTCTCTCTACTGTAAGTTTAACCCTTAAGAGTCCCTGGAGCCATTTTGTCAAATTAGCTTGTTTCATTTTCATGCCATTTTGGTTGTGTTGAATACAAATAGCTGAAACTCTCCAGAGGACAATTATTTCTTAAAAGTGTTAGAATTGTCATTTCCTTGAATGACCTTAAAATGGCTGAGCTACGCAAAAGCTGACACATTTGATCCTGAGGCCACGCTTTCTGCCATTGAAAATTTATTTATTGATCCTAAGTTAATCTTAACATGGGTTAATGCAATCATTTCTATAAAGTTTTTATTTTGAAGGACAGCCCTTCAACTTGGGATTTTTATAGCACCCTATCAGATGGTGTCACTTTTTTTTTATTCTTTCACACCAAGCAGAAAAATATGATGTTTTTACCATGTTATCCAATGGTGCCGTACTACCGAAATGATAAGTTTGCGTCACAAATGGTGTGTGTGTATAAAAATAAAAGTCTGTGCATATGTGTGTAATAAATTGTGCAACATTCACGTTCATCTACACGTGCGCGTATGTCTATGACCAACTTCATAGGTGTTTTTTCTTATAAGACCACACTGTGTTATAAACTAATGCAGGGGTAAAAATTCTGAGAAGCTTTTCTTTAGCACTTCAAAGACATCTCAGCAGGCAGAAATTGGACTTGTTTTGCTTTCTTACTCTGTTACTTTAGTAGTTGTTTAGCCAGAATCAAAACAAATTTGGATTTTGTTTTGGTTCTTGCTCAGGATCTGTTTTATCAGCTGCAACCTGCACCAAAGCTAAACTGGACTTTGTTTTGATTTTGCTCAAGTAGTTTATGCAAGTGATTGGTTATAAAAATGAACTGTAGTTATCTGAAGATGGCAAGACACTACAGCATAGGACAGTCTTGACATCAACATGTGCTCTGAGGGCGAGGACAGCTCTTCATCCTCTGAATTGGACACTGAAGCAGAGGACGACTCCGAGGTGGTAAAAGACCAGCTTGAGTCCCGCTATGACTCCTGTGAAGAGTCATCTGAAGATGAGAGCATAAAGGAGATGGATGAGGTAGTGGCAGGATGGATCTCCAAATTGGACAAATAATTTGGTCTCTGACAAACACCTACTCACACAGCTGGAATCTGCAACCCAAGTCCAGCTTTGCACTGCTACAAACTGAGCAACTCCTGCAGCACATTGTCACCATGACAACCTGTATGTTGCCCAGGCAAGATGTGAACATGGAGGAGCTGCAGTTTTATGTGGAGCTGCTGATGTTGGCTGGTGTTTACTGGTAAAAACATTGATCAACCTTTTTTTTTTCATTGTTGTAAGTAATCTTTTTATCCATTGTGTTTTTATAACAGGACTCAAGCATTTAGTCTATATCAATATTTTATGTCTTTCAGTTTTTGGCTTATGATCAAATTCAAGTCTTTATAGAAATACTGTGAAAATATAAATGGATGGAAATAAATGTTACTGCCAATCAGTGAACCCATCCCAGGGCTTAATAAATATAATTAGCAAATTCTACTTCAAATGTATTTTATGAAAATAATTTAGGATTTGTTTCCCCCCCTAAAAACATGGGAGATTTGTGAGTATAAAGGCTACTAAAGAGTAAAAAAAAAACACCAGAATCAAATTTTTTTGTTAAATGTATATATTTTAGGTGAAGTTATTTGAAAAGACTGATTCATTTAAAATGGAACAGTATGTAATAATTTAAATGTAAATTAATGTTTCTGCTAATCATTGACCCATCTCAAGGTCTGATGAAAATATAAGCAAATACTACTTCAAATGTATGTTTTGGAAATAATATTGTTTTTCTGGTGTTTTTCCATATATAAATGATGGGAGTGTTGTAAGCAGTGGCCATTAGAGGGTTAGAAACACCAAAATGTAATTATTTTTTTATATTTATTTTTCAGGCTTGAGTTTTAAAAAAAAGATTGACTCATTTGAAAAGGAAAAAAATATTAACATATAGTAACTTCAGAGCAGTTTCTGCAAATTCCACAGTGTGGCTTTAGGATCACATGTGTGAGTTTTCATGTAAAAACTGAGACTGAAAGAAATAATTATGCATGGAAATCAATCAGTGACCCACCCCAAGGCTTAATAATAATAATTAGCAAATACTACTTCAAAAGTATTTTATAGATATTATATAGCAAACAAATAGTGGACTTTTGTATACATAATGGCCCCTGAAGGATTAAAAAGATCAAAAAGTAATTTTGTTTTTTATGTATATTTCAGGCTGAAGCCGCTTAAAAAGAGTGACTCATTTAAGGTGGAAAGAAATATTGATTTATAATATTTATGAAGCATTTTTTGCAAGGGTAGATGATTGTTGCCATAGAAATACATTTGTCAGGGTTTTAAAGGATCTTCAGAACTTTTTCTGCTTTCAACTAATTCTTTTATATTTGGACAAGCAGTCATGGTGTCATCTGTGACACCTTCATACTCTCGCTTCTTTCCCTTCCTGGGAAGGCTTTCACCAGATATGCTGGATTTAGTTTCTTATTATTATTCCCATAGGACCAAAGAATGGGCTCTAGATGTTCACTAGGTTTCGTTTCACATTCTTCGTCTGGAATCTCACCTTTCATTTTCTCATCCTCTCATCTGTTTTGTAAGATGTGTGACGCCAGCTTCAGGGCATGCACCACTTCCAGGATGGAAATCCCAGGTCAGGTTCAATGTGAGCTGCTCACCTTTATCCACGGCATGGACTCTTGACACCAGACCTCTCGAGAGGGGCTGGACTCTCACTGGAGATTCCTGGAACAGAGACATTGGTGGGTGTGAGGATATCTATGAGTTCCTGGCTGAGTGGCTGGATGATGCAGTTTTCCCTGGTGAGTCAGAGGGTAATCGATCTCTGACAGCTCCCACGAATCAGAAAGAGTCACCGGAGGTGGTTTGATAAGGCGGCCTTTTCCTCACCTCCCACTGGCTGTTCAGGAACAACCAGCTGGGAGTAAATTCTGGTCAGACCAAAGGGATGGATCCATATGTCAGCTGGTCCTATGAGTTCTTCGATATCTTCTAAATGACAGCAGCTGTTGTTTCATTGGTTACCAATCTTTATGGTGAACTTTACACATGGAGAAGACGGAACACCTACATTTCAAGAAAAACCTCTCAAATATCGCTAAGACGTTTTTATGTTCTCATGAGGAGGTTTTTCATACGTATCGATATAGAAGTATTTAACAAAAGTGTAATGGAAACAGTTTTTCCGCATTTCCACTTCACCAGACGTGACGTGGGGGGGGGGGTCACATGACCATTTTGTTTAAAGTAAAGATGGTGTGGAATGTATGAACGGAGGAGGATACAGGGGTCTTTTTTTACAAATAATTAAAACAGAAAAATATAACCACCATCCTTGATAACAAACAACAGAAAAATGCTCCAAAACATAAAATGTTTTGTATCTCCATCTTCCTCAAAATGAAGTCTCACGGGATGAGATTTTTAGAGCTAAACACTATTCACCATTCAATGGAAACACCGGCAAATCGCAATTGTACTTTGTTGAAATTTTAGAAATATCGCATTTATTTTGCGAAAAACTGTCATGGAAACGCAGCTAATAAGCAGTCTATTCTCAGGCGGGTTCAGACCTTAGCGATCTACTCATCACATGTCCTCCAAGTCCGCCTCTAGACACTGAACCACTATAAAAACTAATTTCAGACTCAGGTGGAGAGCTTCTCTCTCTGATGCCAGGCTTTTCAGGCAATCATCCATGTAGAAGTTCTCCTCCACTGTCCGAACCACTTCTGATGAAAAGTATGCCATGTTGTCAGCCGTTCTCCTTAGAGCAGGGGTGTCCAACTCCGGTCCTCGAGGGCCAGATTCCTGCAGGTTTTCATTGTATCTCTGCTCCAACACACCTGACTCAAATTAATGAGTAATTGTGCAGAACTTCATAGGCTGTTGAATCCTTTTAATTTGAGTCAGGTGTGTTAAAGCAGGAATCATGGAAATCCTGCAGGACAGCGGCCCTTGAGGACCGACTTTGGACACCCCTGCCTTAGAGCAAAGATGGCACAGCTTGATTAAGATATGACTCCATGGATGGTCATCTGGAACTCAACAACTTCCTTTAATCTCCATCTTTCCACCAGAGAAACCTTAGAAAGTGTCTGTCTTCCTCTGGGACCTTCCCCTGGTGGAACATTGCTTGGATGTCTGCAATGACTGCTAAAGGTTCCTGCCTGAATCTTAAGACGACTCCAAATAATGAACTGCTGAGGTCAGACCTTGTAGAACAGGGGTGTCAAACTCTGGTCCTCGAGGGCCGGAATCCTGCAGGTTTTCAATGTATCTCTGCTCCAACACACCTGACTCAAATTAATGAGTAATTGTGCAGAGCTCCATAGGCTTTTGTATCCTTTTAATTTGAGTCAGGTGTGTTGAAGAAGGAAACATTGAAATCCTGCAGGACAGCGGCACCCGAGGACCAGGCTTTGACACATGTGTAGAAGATTCTGATTAAGTGATGTTCCTTTGTACGTTGCAGGACAGTCAAATACTACTCTGTGTTCTCTTCTTCGGGTGATAAACACCATAATGATGTATGTACCACACCCTTCCATTACCACCACTTGATACATGGGTAAGTACTTCCTCAGTATAGCCTTTATCAACCAGTTCTTGAACACACATGCTTTGTATTCTCTGAAAAACTGCTTGTTCAAGAATTTCTTCTTCAGGCCTTGTAACCTTTGCTTTGCTATGGAAACGTTAGGCAGTGACACCACATTCTCCTTTTAAAAAAGGCCATTTCAGGCTGTAATGATGATCATTTAGTATCACAGAACCTCCAATAGATTACATTAACCTTTCATCCTCCTGTGACAACCCTCTTCCCACAAAGTCTTGGTCATACTGTTCACTCAACTTCTCCAATCTGCATACAGAAATCCTGTTAACTGTAGCTGTGATGTGTTCTTCCTCCAGGCTGTTGTCTCTTTGCAACGGACCGTTGACAACCCATCCAAGTGCTGTCCTAATAGCGTATGGGCCATCTCCATGGCTATGATGATCTCTCATGGTTCCATCAACTTGTGTGCGTTGCTCCCAATTAGCAGGTCCACTGAAGCCTTTATAGTGGGAGATTTGACCTTTGACAGATATGGCCAATTATCCAAATCCCTTTTGCTCACAATGTTATTCAGGCTCACTGGCATCTTCTTCTGAGTGAGTATTTCTGGAAGTTCATTGAAAAGTTGTTTATCATTGCAGATATTTCCAATCCTGAGAGTGTGGATGTTGGCACCACTTTCCTGTCCCATGGTCTGCAAAAGAAATCGAATCTTCCTTCTTGCGGTTTCCTCATGAGAAAATGTAGCTGAGCTGAATGGATCCAAGAGTGCATATGTCTGTTTTACTTTGTCTCTGTTATGGTGTGCGTGTGGAAGAATGGACCCAAATGCAGGATGGAGCAACTGGAGGCAGATGGAATGCTGTGATGATGAAGGTTTAATCCAAAGCAAAATACAAGACAGAAAACAAGCTACAGGGACCCTAAGCAAGAGCATGACGGGGGGAAAAAAACAGGATGAACTGACAAGGGAACTGAAAACCAAGGGAGAATAAATACACTTGGGGACAAATGAGGAACAGGTGAAGTGAATGAACAAACGACACCAGGTGAACTAATTGACTGAACTGAACCAAAACCACAGGGGAGGAAACTACAAAAAAAAACCAGGAAGCCAAACATACATGACACAAAACCATAAAACCCTCATATCATCTCATTTAGAGGCCTTGACTTTGACTGCCAAGTTTGGCAGTAGGCAGCGATCTGTTCTGGCCCCTGTATGACCACAAATTGCGGAAATTGCATTTGGCTGAGCTGCGCAGACCCGATTAGCAGATGCTCTCTGGTCCACATGAAGAGCAGCTGGATGTCTCTGACCACATATTCTGCAGATCAAGCGTTTCTCACATTTTTGACTAATATGTCCAAAACATAAACAGCCGAAACACAATTTCTTGCTTTTCAGAAATTCCATTTTGTCTCAATGTTTCTGTCCAACGAATTGTCAACACTGTTCCAGGTGGTATGTGTTTTATATCTCCACACAGTGGGTCTGAAAAGATCCTGACGTGTCTTTCAATGAATCCCGCCAATTTTTGAACAAAGCTTTGTTTTGCGACCGTTCCATGATGCTGTATGCTGTTGTTCTCCATTGTTCCTTGAGTTTGTATGGTAGTCTAGACAAAATAATCTTTAATTTGCTCGGCAAGTCTAGTTCTTGCATGTATTCCAAATCTTCCATGACATTACAACAGCTACGTAAGAAGACTGCATAAGCTTGTCCTACTGATGTATTCAACTTTTATTTTAGGCCAAAATAAATCTTCTCCATATATGCCACAGCAATCCTGTATGTGCTGCCAAAGTTTTCTTGAAGAAATTGCTTTGCTTTGTTGCAGCCGTCAAGTGTCATATGCAAACAGCTGCGCACAAGTTCTCTTGGCTGACCCCGAGTAAACTGTTCCAAGTCTACAGACAGTCACTTTTATGGGTTTTCTCCTCCACTCCCAGCTCAAATGCTCTTACGAAGGTCTAGTATCACAGAGGGTCTCCATCAAATAAAGGGATTTCTCTCATCAGTAGTGATGAAAAATGATATCACTTTGATATCTTCATGCTGATGTTGATCTGTAGTCCAAGATGAGTTAATGGCTGGCACAGAAATTTCCAATTCCTGCTCCCTAGATTCAGTTCCATCCAGACCACTAACTTCCTGGGTCGGTGCATCATGTAGGGGTAAATAATTGGCAAGCAGCAAAAGATTTCTCTGTGTCTTACATGCAGGGTCTGGCTAATATGCTGTTGGATCTTTTTTATTTCGAGGTGTTTGCTGTGCCATTCCTTTTTCTAGGTAAGAATTCATTGCATTTGATGTTTTAGATGTCCTGGAAAGACTTTGTTTGTCATTCCACTCTAGAATGCGCCGCTTGCTGGCAGCAAATTGTAGCAGCTCCGATCATACAATTTAATCATTACTTACC
>JBBBVU010000020.1:25557813-25581795 GCA_037177055.1 Atherinosoma microstoma | reverse complement strand
TCAGATCTGAGTCTATCAACACTCCAAGGTTACGAACCTGGTCGGTGGTTTTAAGAGACCTAGTCTCCAGGTGTTTATCGATGCTGACCCTCTTCTCTTTATTACCAAACAGAATAATCTCAGTTTTATCTTCATTAAGAGAAAGTAACATGGCCTAAACTAAAACTGCAGGAACCGATATGAAGACACAGACAGGTGAGCAATGAAAAGAATCCACCATACAAAGAAAACGATCAAATATGTTGGATCTCTTCAGTCATTTTGAAGGTGGACAAAATATATTATTGTTGACTGCAGGAGGAAAAGGAGTAAAGAAAACACTATACACATCCTGGGAGAGGTGGTGGAGGAATACAAGTACTCTAGAGTTAAGCTAGACTACAGACTGGACTGGAAATGCAACTCAGAAGCCACCTACAAGAAAGGACACAGCAGGGTGTACTTCTTAGGGAAGCTGAGATCATTCAATGTCTGCACCAAGATGTTGCATTATCTTCTATACATCTGTTGTGAGAAGAGGAGTCAGCTTTGCAGCCATCAGCTGGGGCAGCAACATTGGAGTCAGACAGACTTAAATAGACTGAACAAACTGATAAAAAAAAAAAGCTGGTTCTGTGCTGGGAACAACTCTAGAGCTGCTGGAGATGACTGGTGAGAAAAGATGCTGCACAAGATGCTGAAAATAGTGCAAAATGCCTCATATCCTGTACACATCCTTGCCTCCCGATGCTACAGTCAGGGTATGAATGTATGATGGAAGAAGGGTTGGTATAAAAACCACACAAGTATGACTGAGTGAATGTGACATATTGCTTTGTTAACATATAACAAGAGGCGTTCAATACAAGTACAGTCCCTTTACAGAAGAAACTTCAGAAAATGATCCTTGTAACGTCCTGATTTGGAGAGCAGAAATAGTCTATAGGTAACTGGAACCTCCCGTTTTCAGATGATCAAATGTCTCCAGACATTTACAAGCCTCATCTCCATTACTTGATCTAACCAATTTAAAGTATAACACCAATATTAAATTTCCTTTTTTCCCCCAGCGTCTCGAGATACAATAGCAAATATGACTCAATGTATGTTCCTTTAAACTTCGGTAAAATATATGGCGCAGGGAGTTACAGCATCCAGTTATTAAACGAATGGAGTCAATTATAATCCAAACACAGTCCGTTAACTGTAGAGGATAAAAGATTTAGGATTGTGTTTATCGTTGGTTCATATGGTTTGTTTGCTGTACAAAGCCCAACCAAACAGGCCCCGTGGGTGTGAATATGGGCGGAAGAGGGATGATGACCGTAAACTACGTCACTGATGGTAACCTTTGCTGTTGTGGTCACATCTAAATGGTTTTACGTTCGATCTAGAAAACCAGTTATCCGCTATTAGCATGCACTTGAGCTATCCTACAACAGCTACGTCTAGGAAGCAAATATGCTAATAAAACAGAAACAAACAAAAAAGCAAATGAACAAAAGCTATCAAACATTGACAAGAATATATTGAAATGGCAGGTTTAGTTAAACTGTAACTCACCAGCGGTTCTGAAGCTTTAAAGACTGAAAGATGTCAAGAAGAATAACTTTCGATTATTGCTAACATATGTAGCACCTTTAGCTGCTGAAAGGTTCTGTTGTCAAATCAAAATATATCAGGCTTAAATGTCCATATGGATCACAACTGTGACTATGATTTTTTTAAATGTAATATTTCCACTGTGTTCTCCTTTCTAGCCAACCTCTCTCCCTAGGAAGTGTACTTCTAATGCATCATAATAAACCGATGCTGCATTTGTGTTACCTCGGAAGTCTGACTGTCCAACCACTGGGACGTCCTTACAGACTGGATGTCATAAACAATCACATTGAATACAGCGTTTTTGTTTGTTTGTTTTTATTCACATAGATTTAAAAACTACATTGACACCAGCTGCTCTTTCTTTCACACACTCCTGAAGCTTTAGCTCACTCACATTCTGGAAACGGACATATGTTGAAAAATTCCCTGACATCTTAATTCTCCTGCCAAATAACCTCTCCTAAACATATCTTTTCTCTCAAGATTATTCTTTTTGGACTTTAATCAACATAACAAAGACAGCAAAAATTATGTCATGAATCTAATATTCGTCTTAGCAGGATTTTTTTTTTTTATGTTAATGGTCTGCCAGCAGGGTCTTGGGGTCTGGACCACCTGTGGAGTCTTTTCTGTTCTGTCCAGATCGGGTGCTCTCTGTGACGCTATTGGTAATCCTTGTTTCATTTTTGTGAAGCACTGAGTTAGATTTATTGTATGAAAAGTACTATATAAATAAAGTTTGATTTGAATTAATAAATGTAAATATACAAGACACATTTTTTACACGCCTTCAATGTTCTAATTATTAAAAATCCCCAAAATTCTAAAGCTATAAAAACCTTCAAGCCAATTGAAGAATATTCATTCATTCCATACTTCCCTACAGTAAATAAGAAATTCCGAGCTAATATGAACGCACCATCCGCTGCATAGGTTCTTCTTCCTCTATTCATTTATTACCTAATTATAACCAAAGAATATCGCCCTCCACAGCATGGAGTGTGTATAGCAATACTGCCTATATTTTATTTGTTTTATTTTAATTTTAAATCTGTATTTATTTTGTTAAATCTTTTAAAGTCTTTGTACAGCCTGCAACGTGGTAAGCTGTACAGCCTGTCTGGACTATGGTAAATGATATGAAGAGGCAGTTCAGAGGATGCTGAAAAGCAGGAAGTTTCTTTGTGTCATTATGCAAGAAAGAAACTTAAAAAATCTATTTGAAGAGTTTCAGTCAGGATTTAGAGCTCATCATAGTACAGACAAACCTGAAGAAGCTTAACAGTGATCTTCTCATGGCCTCAGATAAGACTGCGCTCTAGACTTATCTTGTCAGATCTCAGTGCTCGACAACATTGATCAATGCATTCACAGAGACTTGAACATGTTATTGGGATTAAAGGAACCACATCAGGCTAGTTTCAGTCCCATATATCTAATAGATTCCAGTTTGTTCATGTAAATCACGAGTTTTCCTCACACACCAGAGTAAATAATAGAGTTTCTAAGGGTTCTGTACTTGGACCAATACTTTTCACCTTGTACACACTACCTTTAGGTAATATTGTGTGACTGTTTCTGCGCTTATATTCAATTTTTCTGAAAAGCATAACAATCTGACCTCCTTAATCTCATTCAGGGTCACAGGGGGGTTGGAGTCCTCCTGATGCTCTTACTGTGGGGTGATGCTGCTAGAGCCCTGCAGCCATGATTGAAATACAACAACTACTACTGCTACTACTACAAATAATAATAATAATAAGAAGAAGAAGAAGAACAACAACAACAACAACAACAACAACAACTATATTATTCTTATTATTATAGGACAATAGTTACCTAAGATTAAACCATAATAAAAGAATAGGTCATACTGTCTTTATATTTCATTCAGCATTGCAGGTTGACAGTCTGTCCACTAGAGGTCCCTCTAGATCTACAGTTTAGGAAACATTTAGCTTCCGCATATGGTAAAGATTACTGTCTGCTCACTAACAGGAGCCTTCACCCTCTTATACTCTAATTAGGCCAGTGCAGTCTTATAAAAACATATCTTCATGTTTTACTGTCACCTCTGAACAAACAACACAATCAATTTCACTTGTATTTATTATTCTTGTTCATTGACCCAATAGATTGGCTTCCTGACATGTTCACACAAGCCAATTGGAGCTAATCAGAGGAGGAAAAAGTACTGAACAACTGTAATTAAGTAAAAGTATCTTGGCCCCCGCATTAAATTTTTTACTCAATAACGGGGGAAGGTTTCCAGTGTAATAAAGTAAAATTACTTGGGTCAAAATGTACTTGAGTAAAAGTAAAATGACTTATCTAAAAAACTACTTTCAAAATTACAAATTACTCACAAAAACTACTCAGTGACTTACAGTAACTTGAGTAAATATAATTCATTAATAATCAGAGTATAAACAAATAACCTCTGAGCCCTAACACAGACAGTAAAACTCAGCTGTGCTTATTAGGGAGTTCTGACTGGTTCAGCACAAACGTCCGTTTGAACCACAATAATCAATAAAAACATGATAAAAATGTCTTGTCATGTTTACAAGAGGCCTGATTAAACAAATAACATAACTTTTAGCTGGTAAATCCTGCAAACTGTTCACTGACTTCTTCCGGTCTTTCTGTTTATACAGGTAAGGTTTCTGGAAGGAAAAAAAACTTATACACACACGTAAATAATGTTTCTCTCTCTCTTTCTCATCACATACATACATACACATACATACATACAGGTAATCATGCTGCCTCTACCGTGTTTGATTGGTGGTATTAAGAACTCTTCTTGCATCTTTTCATTTGTTTTGCATCTCAGCCACTTTATAATTTCCCTCTAGGATTAATTAATTATTTAGTTTCATTTATTTAATTTGTAATTGTTAAAGAAAAATTTAGCCCCAATATTTGTTATGTGTTATGTTAAGTTCTTGGTGTGCTTGTCCCTTTTCGAACGGGTCAAAATCAATAATACAAATCTACTTCACCAGCCAGAAGCCACGCCCCCCTCCCCTCACCATGACGTTTGGTAAGTAATTAGATCCCAGCTGCGTTTAAAGCCCAGAGGAAATCTCAGGTCTTAGTCTGCTGCAGGACAAAGCGACACGGAGTGAAAGACCACTGGCTGGTTTTAGTCAGATCTGGATGTTCCTATTCAGTTTCTTCGGCTGCTATCAGGAGGCTTTTTCAATGGCAAAAGAAACGAGGACTTGTTTTATTTCTTTTGGATTTTTCTTTTTGAAGTAAAAAAACAGCTGAATTTTTTTTTTAAAAAGAGTGAAAAAAGGATCAACCACAACAGTATTTCCAAATATTCATACATCAAGTTCATCACAGTGAGGTAAGTCGGATCAAGAGTCTACCTTCGATGAGAAAAATAAAACCTTTTTAATTTGATTATGGGACAAAATTCTTTCAATTAAAGTTAATGAAAATTTCCTTCCAAGATGCCGGTAATTACAGGCTTGTTACAGAAGGGCCAGAAAATAAATAAAAAAACTAATTTAAATAAATCTATCTGGCCCACATTTAGCAAAAACTTTTATTTTTAACGTCCTTACATTTTCATATGTTTCTTGAAGTTAAATTTACTCTGTGGTTTTGCTCTCTGTGGTGTTTTTTTCCCCCTCCAGTCTTGAGTGAACTGGGGCTGGTTTCCCCTGCTGATGCGTGCTGGTTTGGATGTAGGATTCATTATACATATTTCTTTATTAATCCCAACTGCCTTAGATTTTACCATCTCTACTAGATTTACCAGAGAGCATGTTTAGGTGCTGGGGAGCAGTTGGGGAGATTAATGACCTTGCTCAGAGTGCTTCATCTCTGTTGGTACACCACAGACTTGAGAACTCCAGACCAAGCCCACCACTGCAACCACCCACCATAAGAATTTTCAAATAAACCAAAAGGAAATTTAGTCACTTCTCAGCTTCACATTTTAGCCTAAAAAAACCTCAACATGAGATTTTAGATTTAGTTAAAGCTGCAACAAGAAAACCAGGAAGGCAGCCACTTATTTTCTGTCATCTGGGGTAATTTTCTATTGTACTTAGAAAATGTCAATAAATTAATCAGTTGAAGGAAGTTATAACTCTCAGAAAATACCAAATATTCCTATTCAATATGAAAACAGGAGTCAGAGATGTCCTGCTTAAGAGTTTCTACTTTTATTCAAAACCATCCACCTGAGAGAGCCTAACACACATGGAGTAAATTATTTTAATTGTTATTGATAAATGATGATGATGATGTGACTTAATGAATGGGCTTGTGCGAGGAGCTCCTGATGATCTGAAAAAATGTTTTTCTTCAAATCTCTGTCAGCCTAAATCTGCATCCAGCTGATCAGTGTTTGGAGCTTCTTTAGCACCTTTGATGCTGGACAGCTGAATACGAGTAGCTGCTTATTTACAGCCTTTGTTTTTTGGGGATAAATTAACATGAATCTGATGAAGAACAGGTCAGCTGGCTGGATATAGCTGTGGTTATGTTTATGTTGTCGACTCTACATGGATCAGCAAACTTTCTTAAGTAGAGAATAACTTCTGCTTTCATGTGGCGGCATCTTTACAGTAAGTCCGTGTGGAAAATTTGGTATTGTGATACTTAATGTTGACAGTACTCCTCATCACTTATCTGCAGGTCACTGTTGCTATATATAATTCTATCTAAATAAATATTGGAAAGCTACTGCAGAGATAAACCCGGTGCTGCTACTCAGGACAGGATGTTGGTAAAGACAGCAGTTTCTCAGTCGTAGTCCTAGTCCTGATCCTCTGATCCCGCCGTTCTGCATGTTTTTCTCTGCTCCAACAATGAGGTATAGAATGTGATGGTCCAGACCCAGAGCTTGATGTAATCATAGAAATCAAATGTTGCTCCTCTCTCATGAACTCAAGCTGTTTCCCTGTTAGTGTAAACTATCATGTCCCGATTACTTGATTTCCCAATTTATAACAGTATTAAACGGTATTAAATTATTTAAGTATTAAATAATTAATCATTAAGATTTCTCAGCATCGTCACTTTACGTAAAAGATCATCTCTGAACCATAAAGGTAGCTCAGTGCAACTTGCGCCCAGAATGAAAACAAAGATATTTGATATATATCTAATGGGTCATTCTGCACCCATCCTCTAAATGCAAGACCTGAAAACGGTCAGAATCTTCATAAATTAGTAGGATAAAGTAGATTTTAGTGGATTATGTTCACTGCTTTGACAAGACACCTACAAGCCCCAAATCCGCTTCTCTTGCCGAAATAAAACCAAATCTGGATTTTCAAAATAGCACCAGTAATAACTTTGTTTCTGGCACCTGATGATAAAATTATAAATGTAAGGCTTGAAAACTGTGAGAATCGCGATAAATAAGGAGAATGAAGTGGTTTTTGGTAGATTTGGTTTACCTGTGATAAGGTACAACCCTGCGCAGGTTGTAGCAGATACCACGCATCTGTAAGTATTGTTTGTATCTTATGTCATAGATCATTTGTGTTTACATGTAAACTTATGTGGAGTCATGTTAGAGTTGCTTTACGTTTACATTCATCCAAAGTGGCACGATGCTGACATAAGGTTTATATTCTGGAGTTTCCATTTTACAACATATTAAGACTTAAGAAAAATAAACAAAACAAGAAAGGCAAGCCTTGTGCTGTAATTGCAGGGCTTGTACGTTAGCTGGCTGTCGCATTTAGCAGTGATGCAAAATGACGGCAGTGATCGTCTGCCAGAAATTGATTAAGCGGCCGCGAGTGTACGCAGCCTTTAAAACTGGCTCATGTAATTGTCAATAAAACAAAAAAAAAGGTACTTTAAATACACTCCAGAGTCAAATGAAATAGATTACTGGCCAATTAGTGGCGTACCTTCCATCAACTAATTAATCGTGAAATTAAAGTATAGATTACTAAATGCAATTTCCAATTCGACAATTCTATTTACAAATTTACAAAGCATTTTGTAATTACACAATGACATGGAGTTATTAAAGAGGAATTACATATTGTATTCATTAATTCACTATTAAATCCTGTGATTTTAAAATGCATTACTACTGCTTCCAGTAACAATAACAAACATCTGGTGGTGGTTTTTGTGAAGTTCTCCATGTTTCTTGTTAGCGGTTCCGTCACAATTTGACGGTGGACAGACATAAGGACTATCGTCCAGTTCTACTGGCCACTAGCTTTGACTTGCATGCATTTCTAGCCTTGTCACATACAGGATCAATTGAAATAGATGAAATAAACTATGGATCATTTTCGATCAAAAACCTTAAACCATGAAGACAAGGTCCACACTTCAACGTGGTTACGCAGACGGTGGTATGAGGCTCCTCAAATAGTGGACCCTCCTTTTAGGCTGTAGTCTGTAGGAACAACCAACAGCTGAACAATAACCATCCTCTGAAGATTTTCTCATATAGACTCATATACATTTCTTAGAGCCAGTTCCAGATTTTGCCATCCAATATGGCGGATAAAAAAATATCACATGACCCCATGATGACACGTGCAAGCTCTCTATAAGGAGCGTTCATGTGTTTTTATATTTTTGGGAATTAAAATGAGAAGAAAGACACTGAGCCACATAAAAACAAAACATTTAAGATCAATTCAGTAATTTAAAACAAAGTTATACAGTAGAATAACAGAAATAAAGTAAGATAGTAATTATAATTATAAAAAATTCTTTAAACTGAGAATGTTTGATATTTTTAATCTAAATATTTTAATTGTGGTTCAGACACAAACTCCTGATTCAGGTCATAATTGTGGTGAATCTGACTGAAGCTTCTGCAGATCACAGGATGGATTTACTCAGAAACAGTTACTGAGAGAGTAAATAAGTACACGAGGCAGCTGTTAGTCCCAGATCATTTTAATTGGAAGTTTCTGGGGGAAAAAAGCTCTGGGCTGTTTACATGTGAGAATACAGGAATGTAATACCTCAACAGGAAAACACTTAGCAGTTCAAAGCTGATGTTTTAGTGAAACACAATCCATTTTTTAAGACCAGTAAATGTGTCTTTTTAACTCAATGTCCCAGGAAGATGCTGTTGGTCCTCCAACAGGTTCTCTCTGAAGTGGATTAGATATTTCCAGTAAACTCAGTGTTTCTTAATCATCCTGGTAAGAAACCTTCCACCTGCAGTCAAGTTGCTGCTGGTCGTTGGACTGGAGGCTGGAACCGGTGCAACACCATCATCACAGAGTTACACTTACTGTATGGTCTCATTTTTCCAAGACAAAACTGGACTGTTTCGCACAGCTGGGAATAATCTAGCTTTTGAATTGTGGCCATGTGTGCTACTCAGCAGTGAGTCAGTAGCACCGGCTCCTCCTGCATTTATAATTAGAGCCAACAACAACATGAAATAATTGCTGCACTAGATTTCATTTTCCAAATGAGTAATAGCTGCACAATTTGTCCTCCAGAGCGTCTAATTTCAACAAGGCCATGTTTGGCTTTAAGACTGACCTTTCCACAACATTATTGGATATTGCAGCAGCTGGTCCTCTGCCCTCAATACCCTCATTTTCTGGAGTTGACACCTGGCTCTAATCAGCAACAAGAACACCATGTTAAGAAGCCCAAGGCTGCATTAAAACCACCAACGACCTCATGCAGCGGGACTGGTTCATTTATCAACGAGAACTTTGACCATTCATTTAATCATAACTTAAAGGTTTTAACTCCTGGCAGAAAGCTCTTTCTAATAAATTATATCCAGACTAGTACCAAGGTTGGGCAGTTTTATTAGAAATGACTGAGAATTACTAAACTATCTCTGAAACCTAGTAAAGAGTTACTACTGATTTAGCAAACTGTTTTGAACAGTTTAGTAAATCGGTAGTAACTTTTTACTACCAGGTGCTGGTTAAAACAAGAAAGTCACATTTTAAGACAATAGCAACATAAACTATTTAAATTTATTACAATTTATGTACTATCAGTTGTTAAAAAAAATCATTGCCCATTCCTAACTAGTACATGAAATTGAATAAAACATTTTTTTACATTCACCTTACTTCAAACTTCAGGTTTAATAAACTAAGTAAACAGGTAAATATCAGCTGTCAGTTTTTTGCATTTTCTAAATTCTCTCAGTTGTTTAAGATCTATGGGGAAAAACTGAAGCAAATGGAAACTTGGGGCCTGTTTCAGAAAGCCGGTTTTGTCTAAATTCAGAGTTAGTTCATACAGAGTTAGAGAAAACTGAATTTTCCGTTTCACAGAGTGATTTCAGTCGGTTACCAAGGTAACATACTCCATTGGACTAACCTTCTCGTTAGCAGGCTTAGACCTGGTAAATGAGTTTATCCTCTTCAGTTGAACAGTCAGGTTGGACTAAATAGTGGCTCAGACATGGCGCGTCCTTTTCTTGTTAGATTGGTCAACATTAAAGTCCAAATCATTGGCAGGAATCTCCACCTGGAGCGTGATCAGACCCGGTTTGGATATGTAATTCCCAGATAAATTCCAGTTTGAGGGCTTTTGTTTTACTTCGGAGTACATTATTTATATGAATAATATTTGAATCCCTCATTTAACTTGCCAAATACAGTATAAATGTTTGAACAAATTCTTGTTCATGAGGACGTTTGAAACAGACGTCTCTATTTACGTACGAAAGGGAGCATAAATGGGCCTATAAAGGCAGTGGTTTCCAAAGTGGGGGTCGGGACTCCAATGGGGGTCGCAAGATCATTTTTTGGGATTGCTAGATCATTTTTGAAAAATATATAACCAACATTTATCAAAAAGAATTGGGATTCTTGTCATGGCTGTCAAACTTAAACCATTAATGCAGAGATAAATCTAAAATTAGCACTTTTAATGCATAAATCCACATGAATCTTCCTTATTTATAAAGATTCTGACAGTTTTCATGCCTTATAATTAGAGGGTCCTGCAGGATGACTCCTCTGATATCATACAATTAGTAATTGTCGTTGCGGGAGGGGGGGTGGTGAACACCAATGTATGGTATCCTGGGGGTCGTGGCTCAAAACGTTTTGGAACCCATGGGCTAAAGCACAGTTCTTCAGCCTCTGTGAGTGGGGGTGGACCTCCCCCTTGTTTTTGGGCTTCTGCCTATCTGCTATTTGCTAATACAAGAATCCAAAGTAAAAGGTGAATGCAGTAAAATGTTCGAAGACTCAAAAACATGTACAAATGTTTTTGTCTTCCCTTAATATTCAAGCTGCCAGAGAGGTTAGGTTTTGTGTTTTAGACAAACTTCTCACTTGATCAGCAATTTTTTGCCACACTTGCTCCCATTCTTTAGCAGCCGTTACAGTGTTACCCATGTTTTGGCAGTGTTTCTTCATCCTCACAATATGCAGTCATTAACAGTCGTCATTCTACTGGTGGGAAACTTTATGCCAAGGACTTTTGACAGATTGCCATGAGTACCAAATTTTGCTATCAGGTTCCTCATATCTGTGTTCGATTGATGAAGTCTTTTCATCTCCTCCTGAGTGCACTCTACTCAGAGTTAGTTTACCTAGATTACAATTAATAAGCGATTATTTTAGTATTGTTTTTTTTTTTTTTTGCTGCAAACATTTTCATAATCAAAGACCAGATACTGATTTTAAAATAAGTGAAAGGAAGCGCAGTTGAACTATATATGCTCATTTAATGAATGTTTTTAAATAGAATTGAAATAATCAACATGAGCACAATTACGTCGATTATTACTTCTGAATTTCGGTTTTGACAAATTTTCGATTAATTGCCCAACCCTACCTTAAGTCTTACCGCCTGGCTTTCTATTGGTTAGCAGGCTTTTGGCAGGATCATCTTGCTATGATCCAAAAGAACAGAAAAATACGCAAGGAGAAATCTTTAGAGCAAGCAGAGATAATCTGAGTGAAAAGGGGAGGGCATGTTCATTCATTAATAAAAATGGAATAAAAGGCTACATCAGATTAATAAATGTAGGATAAATAACTGAGAAAAATCAAGGAGACTAAAGGCCCATTCATGCTCCCTTTCGTACATAAATAGGGATGTCCATTTCAAATGTTTTAATGCGTCGCCGTCCTTATACTTCCATGTGTCTTTTACGTTGCCATGGTTATCTTCCACTAGTGGGCAGTACTGAGTTCATAGTTAACTCCCTTGATCCGAGGTTAGTTTCAGACACCGGTTAGCGGTGGTAATGCACCGCTATAAAGTTGTTTCTAACCACTCCACACTCCCTGAACAATCGCATAGCCTTATTTCAAAAGCTGCCGCAGTTTCTACAGTTTTTGTCCTCGTCTTCATTCTTCTTCTGCATTTTTCGAGGATGTGTAAGGACCCTGAAAACATGCCAAATTACACAAGTAACTGACGCAGGAGACGGACGAAACTGTCTGTCCGTCTGTGTATCCGTCTTCGGTGTCGAGCATAAATGGGTCTTAATTGATGATGGATGTGACTTTGTTTCATCTTTTCCTGTGTGTTTGTGCGTGTGTTCGGCTGCGCACACTGACTTACCCACGTCTCCCCTGACATTTTACTCTTCCGTCAATCATCATCACTAGTGGGAGAAACGGGCTACGCGGTAAAAACGGATTAAAAGGGAGCCGAGCAGACGATAACTCCGCCCACCCCTCCCCCTCCGTGTTCATGAAGGCTTTGCTGAGTTCATCAACATGGCTTTGGTTCCCATGATAACACTGTATTTTTGCAACAGACAGACCGACATCCTCCTCAGCTGCAAGTTTTCTGAGTCACAGACTCAACTGTTAAACTACAAATCAGTGAATTAAAAAAAAAAACGTAGCTACGGTAGCATAAACGTACAGAGAGCAGGAGCAATCACACTTACTGAATCACACTTACTGAAAAACCAGTAGCCTCACTATTAGCCATTAAACGTTATATTGCGTCTTCTGCAGACAACTTCTGGCTCGAACACATGATGCTGCTTTATTCTTAACTAGCACTGCTCACAACAGAACACGGCTTCTTACACTCGAGCACATTCTCCAGTTTCAACCGTATCCCTCCGCCTTCTCTTCACTAGAGCAGCAGCACAATATAGTCCGAACAAATGTGAAGTTTTGTTTCACCCAAAACAAAAATGAATCTCATTCACTGTCTTCATGCTTTTGAATGCACACATACAACTGTTCAATGTTTAAGTACTTATTATACAACCAGTTGTTCTCAACAAGGTCGATAACCACAAAAAAAATCCCCAAAGTGTCTGAACCTTGAAACATTTACAAAATTTTCTGGTTCAACGGCAACTTGTTTGTATTTAAACATCATCAGACCAAGAGGACACCTAAAACATGACACATTATGGAGACATAATTTTTTATGTTGTGCTACATCGAGCTGTTGTTAGCTTTTCTTTCAATAAATTACACGAAATATAGGAATTACCCCTGCATTATTCTACTTAAATGCCATACATTCATGATTTAATATCAGAGTAGCGTCAACATTTATGTCTATAAATTTCACTCAAAAGCTGAATATTCCTAACGTTTTGGGAATAGTGTATAATGGGGTGTGTGTTTTTTTAAATTGCCGTTTTATTTGGTGTGTGAAGGCTTTTTAATTTTTCCATTATTCATAAATTGTTTTTAATATGTAAAACATTTTTGTTGCCTTGGCATGAAAAGCACTTTATAAATAAAATGTGATTATATTTTTGTTTAACTCTTTAAAACTTGACCTGTAAAATAATGGGCAGAAAATGCTCAAAAATGAAAACTTTCCTCTTTTGTCAAAGGACCAAAGTGTTTGACCCTTTCAACACAATGTGAAAAAAATGATGCATGTATATATTACCATCTAATGTGATAATTTTTGCATTGCAAAAGGTCTCCAACAGAGGACAGAAAACAAGTATCACATATAGGCTTTCTTCCTTTTGACCCTTCTTGTCCTCTCATCTGTTTTCAACCACTTTGAGCCAGTGTCAGAGAGAGTGATTGTGTAACATACCCCAGGGGTATATCCTTGGGCCAGTCCTCTTTTGCGGTACATGCTTCTTCTAGGCTCCATTCTTAGGAAACAGTCTTTCCAATGTTATGGGATGACTCTCAAATTTATGTTCCCCTAAAGCATCACACTTAAGCTCCTCTAGGGGTTTTTTTGGGCTGCCCAAAGGAGGTTAAATCTTGGATGGCAAAACATTTCCTTAAGCCAAATTGAGATAAAACTGAATTCTTGTATTTGGGACTCAATCAGAAAATCCACCTTGGACCCCTCGAACTATACATAAGAATATTAGTTAAAAAATTGAGTAATTATTTTGATCATATGTCTTTTTCTGATAAACAGATAAATTCAGTGATTAGACCCTGCTTCTTTCAGCTAAGAGTCCGTTTCCAGGTCAAACCATTCCTCTTTTTCAGACTTTGTTACAGTAGTCTAGTCCTAGAAAAGAATGAATCACTTTCTCAGTCTTTACTCGTTATAAGTCGGTCTCTGTTGTCTCGCCTGAAACTTGTTCAAAACGTGGCTGCTCACCTCTTAACAGGGACAATAAACTTGATCATATCACTCCAATTTTACCCTCTCTTCACTGGCTCCCAGTCTGTTTTTTAGAGTGGATTTTAAGATTTTATTGTTTGTTTTTACGTGTTTAAATGGGCTAGTCCCTTCTTATCTTCCTGACCTTTTTAACATTACACAACTCCTCTCGAGCCTTGAGATCTGCTCATCAGATGCTTCTGGTTGTTCCGAGGTGACGTCCAAGTTAAAATATAGGGGTGACAGAGCCTTTTTTCCCCTCCACATCAGGACCTCACCAACAGCAGACATTTTTAAAACCAATTTAAAAACTAATTCTTATTCTATAATTCTAAATCTATTCTATAAGTCAGATTGAGTTTTTGACATTTTAGGCCTTTGTGTTGTTTTTGTGGTATTTGTCTATATCTGTATTGTGATGTGTTCTTGATGTTTTTAAATTGTACAGCATTTTGGTCAAGGTTTGTTGTTTTAAATGTGCTTATAAATAAACTTGACAAGTATCAAATTGTATCCAACAAGGTTTCAAGCGAGATTTTTACCATAAAGTGATAAAATAGGTTTCAGAAACTGTATTTGTAAAATATGGTAAATAAGGCATTAAAGGATTAACTTCTTCATAACAGACCCTCCTGTAGGTGGCAGCATGAGATCTTATACCACAAACAGACACTAGGAAGCAGCTATGCTAATATTTAGCATACCAAAATGACGGTGAGAAACTCGGCTATGAGACTCTACCAAGCATTGGCATCCAAACCAAACACTGTTAAAACCCCAAGCAATTATATGGAAATGTAACACAAACATAAGAAGAGCACCGTCCACTTTAGAGCTTCTGCTCATTTCTTAACTTCAAGTAAATCACATGGCCAAGGTGTCATATGAAAGCAGAGACTCCAATGATTACAAAGATGTCTCTCTTCATCACTGTGGGTCAAAAACTCTGGGAGCTAGCAGCCACAGTCACAAATCATGTCTTACTTCTGCCGTTTTGTGATGAAAAGTTTTATTCCAGCTCTAAAACAACTCTGCTAATGTGTTATCCTATGATAACTTGCCTTTCGTAACTTGCGCTGAACGGCTAACCTGTTCTCTCTGGTTAAACAAGGTATGAATATAGGCTAAATAAATAAAAGATGTACTTAATTTATTTTGAGTAAGTCATTTCAGATAGAAGTTTAAAAAAAAGGCCTCTTCAAGAAAAGGTTCACACATTTACATATATATCAATTTCTCTTTGAGATAAATCATATTTTTCAGTTTGTTCAGAGGCTGACAAATAAGAAAGTTAAAGCAAACACACTTTTTTTAGAAAAACATCTAGCTTTAAAAACAGTTTTAAACCAGTTTCTGACCACCTCCCCTTTTCCTCAGGCTGTGATGGTGAACAGCAGAGTGGAGGCCCCCGCGGTGGCCATGATGGGTGGTGGTGGTGGGACAGCGGGCAGGTCATGTGCAGGATGTGGAGGACGGATTTCAGACCGCTTCCTGCTTTTCTCTATGGAGCAATACTGGCATACCCGCTGCCTGAAGTGCTCCTGCTGCCATGCCCAGCTGGGCGAGTACAGCAGCACCTGCTACAGTAAAGGTGGCATGATCCTCTGCAGGAATGACTATATCAGGTGAGCTCAGACAACTCTGAACTTTCTCTGTCGGGATGCCACTCAGATCAGGAGGTATCACTCACTCTGTTCATCAATCAGTTAATGGTTTCACATTGTTAATTACTAACCGGTTGTTGTTCCTTTTTTGTAATTCCTAGGGGTGGCAGAAAAAAATCGATTCACATGAATATCACGATTTTTCATTTCACTATTTTTAATCAATTTTGTTATAAAATCTTTCTTTTTTTTATATTAAAAAGAATATATACATTTTTTTCCCTACATTTTCCTACTGGACGCTTCCTGGGTTGCCTCCCCGGGGAGGTATTTCAGGCACGTTCCCACGGGAGGAGACCTCGGGGTAAACCCAAGACGGATTTTTTACTTGTCTTGTCTGGGTCTATAGCAAGCAAAATGATGGTCTGGCTACTGTGAAAAAATTTTTTCCAAATCAGGCGGTGTGGAGCTGGGCTGGGCTAACTAGGTGCTAGTGGGAAAGTGGCATTATATCGATCAACGCTATAATCTTGAAAACGTTTGATCTTGATACCACGAACAGCTGCGGACAGAAAGCCCAGCTCTTTGCAGCAAATGCTCTTTTTCTGAGTGGGCATCGGCAAGCAGCTGTTGCACAAACACCAGCTATTTTGGCCAACTCCGTCCTCTACATCCACCTGATTGTCCTCATTTTCAACCGGATTGTGGGCGTTTTCTTCGTCGCTGTTCTCGCTGTCAATGCGTTCAGGTTCAGAAAAGGCTGAACGATTGAGCTGCTGTGCCGCTAGATGGAGCCAAGAGATGGCTAAAACTGAAATACATCACCTCCCAGAATGCATTGCAACATGTATTACATTTGCGGCGTACAAGTAAAATTTATATTTCAAAATATCTAAAAACTAAACAATGTTGTGTTTTGTAAGGATCCAGTTTTTACAGCTGACACAAATGTTTATTCGATAAGATACTGTTCTTTCTAGCCGGAGTTCCCTTTAAAACAGGACTGTGCTACAACATCTGGTCTAATGTTTCTGTGACAGGATTCTACACTCAGGTTCTTGTTCTGAACTATATTGATGCTGTGATTCTGAGAGTTATGGCTCAGTTTTATCTGCAGATTGTTTGGTCACAGTGGAGTCTGCAACGCCTGTGGACAGTCCATACCTGCCAGTGAAATGGTGATGCGAGCACAAGGCAATGTTTACCACCTAAAGGTCGGTATGTGTATGTTATCACATTATGATGAGAGTTTCCCATTTAGATTATAATAAATGAGATGGTTGACTTTATTTTTGTTTTTTGGTAGTGTTTCACCTGTGCAACCTGTAGGAATCGTCTGGTGACCGGGGATCGCTTTCATTACATCAACGGCACTATCTTCTGTGAACATGATCGGCCAGGAGGAGGCCTGCTCAGCGGACACTCTGCTCCACTGCAGGCCAATGGCATCATGTCTGATCAGAAGGTGATACTTAGAGACCTTTTTCTTATTAAAAATTCCACACTGAGAGCAAAGTGGGAAACAAATAAGAGAAATAAGTGAGATGAATAGAAAATAATGGATCATTTTTAGTTTTTCTTTGTCTGCATGAGTCTGTGGGACTCAGTTAAGCCCCTTTCAGACTTACTCTGAGAGCAGTAATGTTGGACTTTGTTTTTTATACCATCCTCATTCAGACAAACGTTCCGCTCTTTTACCTCGAAGCTGTAGCGGACAATTACCAGCTAGCCCCCATGTCAAAAGAGGGGAAATGTTGTGGCACGTCATTTTGCCTGAACGCACAAAAAATGTTCCAGACAGGTCGCAGCAGTGATTGCCTCAAAGGATTGTTCTACTAAATATTAACTTGTGAGTAACGTAACGTATATTAATTTCTCATATTTTTCGCTTGTTTTTTAAAAATATTTCTATTGAACCACAATTCAAAAACAATGTCATGATTTTCATAAAATTTTTATACATTATTACTTTTGTCTGTTTCAGCTTATTTCAGTGACAACTGTTTTTTCCCCTTCTTTAATGGAAGGGTATGAATAATTTTACAGACAACTACATATTTTATGGGTGGGCAGTATAAACAGTTTGTGGTGGAAACGGTTGAGATTTTGGCTCTACCGGTCTACCGTGATAGCTGCGCCTACTTTAATCAAAAGCACGGAGCGGGTGGGAGAGGATGAGGTGTTTCTTGTTAAAGAGGCATCGGTCATATGTACCTGACAGAGAAGCGACTGAAATTGAGTCCCACTGAACACGGATGCAGTGTGGAAGTAGTGTGGAAGCACTGCGCTGCGGCTTCACAGCTGATTGTGGAACTCAAGTCAATGGAAACGGTGTTTCCACCAGGCGCACCGCGCAGCGTTTTTGAAAAAGCTCTGCTTCTCTAAACTACGCGGCTGTTCTATTTTTTCCGCATTCCGCTGATCAGCTGATCCTCCAGCTAGGGTTATCAAAAGTATCGATACCCAAACGCCGTATCCAGATACAATATTTATTTGCCATGGTATTGATACTACAGTGTGACTTCACACAGAGCCCGTCGCTTGTGTATTTTGTGTTTTTTTTTCTATTGTTTGTTTTAGATTTTTAGATTAATTGCAAGTCAAAAGAATAATACCTCAGACAACCTTAAAATATTGTCAAATTGTGTTATATTTGGTTTATTTGTTTTGTATTTATTTAACTAGCATTTGCGATTCTGTTGAGAAAGCATGTTCCATGTTGAGATGGAAAAGAGTTTTTCATGTTAGTAAAAATATTTTTTATCCCTTTAAGTATTTGTCTTTTTTTTTTTATCCCTTATGTATTGAAAATGTAATATTTTCCTGGGTATCAATATCAAGTTTGAAATTTTAGCATCGTGACAACCCTACCTCCAGCAGAGTGGGAGGAAAAAAAGTCAGACAGCGTCACGTGCCCGGTGATGATGTGCTTTGGCTGTAACTTCTAAATAGTCGTTTTAACCTCATTAAACCGTGTAGATTGTCAGACAGTATTGACAGTATGTAAAGTGTTTCCCTTCATAAACTCTGCCAGACCTTCTGATCCGGGAATCCGTGGGTCAGAAAGACCTGTCTCAGAAATATGTAGAAATTTCTACTCTTTACATAAACTTGTTAAAAGGAAAATTCATGTATTTTTAGAAGTCAGGGACCAGCAAGGCTTCATGGTTTCAATGAATATGCTAATTAATAATCTGTCAAAATGATTGTCTTGGCCATTTAATGTTTACAAAATACCACAAAGATATATTCATCACTACAGATTTTAACTGAACGTAAAACAAAAAAACACCATGCACAGGATCCGTTAAAAATTACTTGAAAGGTTTATAATTTTTAAACAAATTTGTTTAAACAAATTTTTAAACAAATTGTTGGCGTTGGCGGAGGTAATAATTAACTGCTGATTCAGTCTATATTGGTACATGAGATGGAATTGTTATGGAAGGATGGACTGTAGTTCAATGTAAATATTTAATTATTTCCTAGTTTTATAATCAGCTCTCACCATTGTTTACAGGTCTGCTGAGGAAGAGGAGGGAAAACCAAACGTGCCTTCTTCCAGATCTGTCTCTTTGTCATCTTCTCTTCACTCTGAGTGGCCTTCCTCCATCCTGATAGCCGCTGATTCCACTGACTGAATGAGCTCTGTCCTGCTGATGGTTGATGGAATAACATCTGACCAACTCCAGAACTGTGGTGGAAGGTTAAAGATCAGAAACTGGTTTTATTTCTACAAGAGATTGAGGCAATATTACTGATCAGCACTGACATGTTCCAAAGGGAAAAATACTGTTTTGGAAAGATCCTGTTTTTTTGCTTCCACTGGAGTCATCCATCAGTTTTATCCAACTAACAAGCTACAGTGGAGGAGGGCTGAACTGGGTTTCAGTTACAGAGACACTGACTTGGTTGGAGTAAGACCTATACATAGCATTTGTGTTGTGATTACAGCTACTGGTTTCCATCCTGACCGGGAAACTGGGAAACCCCAACCCTGCTTTGTGGAATTTTGTTGAGTTTATAAAAAAGGTGCCCTTTGGTAGAGGTGTTTCTATCGCAGACTGATTATTAAGTTCTCTAAACCAAATATGAAGATCTGAAGGCATTTTTAATCAACCATATATCTCATTCAACTATATAATACAAATTACCATGACCTGCTCAGAAGCCCCGATGTACCTCAGAGACAGATATAATCCAACATCTTGTCTTCATCAGTAGAATAGGATGGATTTTGGTCATACTATTTGTCCACAACTAGGGAATCCATCAGCCGGTGTTAAACTCCCACAAGTCCAATCCTGTGAGCAGAATAATATATAAAAAAAAAAAAAATGAAAGCCCTGTCAAAGGTTTTATGCATTAGAAACATTTTTAAAAGTTTATTTCTAGGTCTTAAATTAGGTTCATATATCATCAGATGCACAACTCCATATTACATCATTTGCTTTATTTATTTAGTTATTTATTGTCTTTTGAATTGAACAATATCAAGCCAAAATGTAGAAGCAGTGTGTGAGAAACCGAGCAGACCTTCACTGTTTTTATGAACAGGACAGCCAGGTACTGCTAATCAATGACCAGATTAACTAAACATCAGCAAGTACAACCATGTCCAAAACACCAAACATGACCAAACAGCAGACGTTTGGTCACTTTTCTGCTCTGCAACATTCAGTTGTGTTAACACAATGCCAAGGAGGAAAGACATCGGCAATGATCTTAAAGAAGCAAATGTTGCTGCCCATCAATCAGGGAATGTTTATGAGGTCATTTCCAAACTCTATGGACTCCATCATTCAGCAGAGAGAAAAATTATTCACAAGTGGAAAACATTTAAGACAGCTGCCAATCTTCCCAGGTGTGGATGTCGCCGCAGGTTCAGACCAAGAAGAAACCCAAGATCTGTATCTCAGACTCTTCAGGCCACAGTTAGCATGTTTAATGCTAAAGTTCATGACAGTCCAGGTATAAAAAGACTGAACCAGTATGGCTCATTTTCAAAGGTTGCAGGAGAAAAAAAAGAATATGGCAGTATGGCTTAGGTTTGCAAAGCTACATCTGAACAAACTGCAAGATTTCTGGAACAATGCCCTTAGACAGACTAGACCTCTGAACATGTTTGCTAAGAAAATAACCAAACACAGCATATCAGCATAAACACCTCATTGCAACGGTCAGCACAGTGATGGAGGGATGATGATCTGGGCTTGTTTTACAGCCACAAGGCCTGAACACCTTGCAGTCATTGAATGGAGCATTAACTCCTCGGGATACCTAAGTATTAGTGTCAGATGTGAGTCCATCTGTCTGACAGCTGAAGCTTGGCTGAAACTGTCTCATGGTACAAGACAATGATCCTAAACACAGCAGCAGATCTACAACAGAAGGGCTAAAAAAGAAAAGAATCGAGTTGTTGACATGATCCATTCAAAGTCCCGACCTAAACCTGACTTCATGGACCTGAAGTGACATTAAAAATCTAAACAAATGCAAAGTTTCCGTACAATAATTTGAAGGTTTTGTAAAGTATTGTGTCATATGTTACTTAGATTTTATCACACTGCTTCTGTAGTGAATAAATAGCAACATTGTGCAAAAGGTAATGGGTTATTGTTCATTTGAAATAAATGTTCAGAATTTTAAGACCTGTTTAGTCAGATGATTTTGACCATGTCCTGATCTGTAAAACTTTAGTATTAAAAAAATTTACTTGATCACAGGTATACTGACAACAAAGAGGACACTTCACCCTTGTAGGTCGCACCAATTTAAACTCCTTTCAAGTCATCCTGGGACAAAAAAAGTCCCCTCTCAAAAACTGCTATAAAAAATTACAGAACAAATGAGTTCTTCAGTGAAAAGTAAATCAAAGGAGGATTCCACTTGTAAAGCTGAGAAGTGGCATAACGCGTGGGCCCTGGCACCCAACCTCTGGCAGCTGGAACGTAGTGGAATGTCTTATCGTTAGAGGGGAGCCAGATTTCCCCATTTTTTTAAATCCATTTACTTGGAGGCTGCGAGGATCCTCAGTGTCTTCTCTGCCCTCAGGATCAGAAGAAGAAGCAGTGGTTTCAGACTCCAATGCAAACTCTACATCAGATTATTCTTCTGACAGTGTTGACGTTTCAGATGAAGAATCTTCCAGGTCCCTGGAAGGTCCAGGTTGCATTACCATCCCCCGAGCTTCATTTACAGAAAAGGACCTCTTCATCTTGTTGGTTGCTTGTCAGAAATCAAACGCCAACCAGCCTTGTTGCAGACATTTATAACTTTGGCTCCGACAGCACAGCAGTGCAGGTGCATAAACATACTGTGTTGTTTTTGTTTTCTTCATTGTGACTTCTTTGAGGCGCAGCCAGAGCAGAAAGCCATGTTTTTTACTTTTTATTGAGTGCATTTATGTCTGTGTGAAAGTCTGCTAAAGAAACAATCAGATATCAGTCTCTGTAGTTCAAAGACACACAAAAAGTCCCATGCTGCACTCAAACGACTGTCACAGAACATAAGAAACAGCAGGTGTTTCAAGCATAGGCCTATAATGGGAAAATGGCTCCATGTCATCGTAACCAGTAAAAATGACTAATTTTACTATGTTTCTCTAAAATAAAACCCTGACATTAGAGGATGCATGATTTAATTGTGTTATGGTCAAGAGATTAAAAAATGTGGTTTTAATGGGAGTCAATGGGACTTTTTTGTCCCACCATAACCTGAAAGGGAGTAAATCATGAATCTGACTTTGCCCAAAAAATTAACAATGCAGCAAATTTTATTTTATTTTAAATTTTTAGTATATGTAAGACTGATCTTTATATTAGAAATCATCCCATATGGGACAACACAATCATAGCGGGCAAAAGTTGAGTGAAAAATTACCTAAAAGGACAAAAAAGTCCCCGATTACCTACAAGGGTTAAGTGGCGCACATGCTTGAGAGGGGGGCCGTAGTGGTTTCATTTTCCCCTGTTCCTGCACTGATTCTTTCTAGTTTCAGTCTCCCACAGTCTAAAACCATGGTGAACATGGTGTGTTTCCTCTGTGATGGACTGGTAACATGTCCAGGGTGTACCCTGCCTCACAACTGATAGCAGCTGGAATGGGCTCCAACTCCTAAATAAAAGGAAAATATCTCTACCAATAAAAAAAGACACAATAAACATAAATATACAGTAGAGCTATGTGTTAAAATTTCTGAAATTTTATCAGCAAATGCATAGATTTCTCACAAAAACTTAAAGATGTAAATTTGAAGAGAAATTTAAGGAAACTTTCAAAAGTTGACGCTACACAGAGATTATATCATGAATGTAGAACATTTAGGTAGAATCATGTGATGGTAATTCCTTCTTCTCAAACTATTTATAAAAACAAAATCTACCACAGGAGTGGGTTTACCCTGACATGACTCGTCATGTGTTAGTTGTGGTCTAGGTCTGATGATATCTATGTGAAGATGATGATGAAGGGGACTGTTGAGATACAAGCTGTCAAACACAAACATTTAAAGCTCCATTCATGGTAAATGTTTCTGTCTGGTTTTTGTGGAGAACAGCGTGTTGTAGAATAAATCCTTAAACATTCATGTTCATTCAGAAGTTATAGTGTTATAATGGATTTTACACAGGATCAGTGTTCTGTTTTGTTGGTGTTTTTAACTCTCTCTTCAGGTGTTTCTTCTAGTTCCAGACACCACAAATCTTTGTACTTGTTATTCTCCATGAGATTTAGTTGCCGTCGTGTAAACTTTACACTCATTGTTTATTCTAGTAGGTTCAGTAGTTCTAAAGTGTAAAATCAGACTAAGGTGCACTAAAATGTACCTGGAGTTTCAATGTATGTATGATCTTCGCTGTTGTCTTTTATGTGTGTTTTTTAATCAAGTTATAATTTTTTTAAGTGTATACATGATAAGAAGTCCTCCTAAAATAATGATAATAATAATAACTTTGCCCCTAAAATATGTCTTATGTGTGATGAGTGTGTTTGATGAGCAGTTAAACTAGGATCAGATGCAGCAGTAGTTTCAGGTGTGTGTGTGTGTGGGGGGGGGGCAAACATGGCTGATTACCCACAGCAATGGGATTTCAAAAGCCTGAATTGAGAGACCATTACTGAAGCAATTAAAGTGGGATTCGTTGGAGGCCTGCTTGGGCTTTAGATGCACTCCAGAGTTGCAGCCTAATGAGCCCTAATCTGGTGAGCCGGTTTAATTAAAAAGGAAAGTAGTTTGTTCCGTGAGCACCAGCAGTTCATCTTTTCCATGTTTGTTTGTGGCAAATAT
>JBBBVU010000020.1:25537654-25550503 GCA_037177055.1 Atherinosoma microstoma | reverse complement strand
AGCGTTTTGATTTAGCCGTAAAGCGCGTCGACGTCGCAAAAACACGTGAATCTGGATCGGCCGATCACTCGACTGAAGCCAATACTGTCCAATACTCATAAAAGAGCCGGATCGGGAGCCGATACCGATACTGAATATCGGATCGGGACATCCCTAGTTTCTGTAGCTAACGTTAGCCTGTTATATTTGAGTGAACTTGAAAACATCATCTGGGGCGACCGAGTATCATATGGGGCGACCACTGTGAGCACAGCAGGTCTGTATAATGCCTAATGATGTATAATTTATAATTTTAAACACAAACAAATGCAAACATTTACCTATCGTTATACACTAAAAATGTTAATAACCCCTGATAATGTATGGCGTTGATGCTAACCGCCATGAGTTAACTTTGACGTTAGCTAACTTAGCTCCAAAACGACAACGCACACCGACATGTAGCATTTTGTCATTTGCACCACCTTATTAACAACTTATATAACGTTGCTATTTTACGTCACCTATATTGACAAAGAACACATGAAACCACGTATTTTCTTTCTGTGGATAAGCAAAATCAACAACTCACAGCTAATCGCGACATATCCTGGCTCGCTGGTCCCCCTCGAAATAAAAGGCAGGTGAAAAAAAAAAGAAAAAGTCCGCACTTCCCGTCCTGACAGTGGAGGTGTCCTGACAGTGGAGCCTGCACCGGAAGCGACCTCACAGTGGAAGCCTGCAGGCAGGTACCTCTCGATTCTGACAGGTCACAGATTTTGCTGTAACACCTGTTCTAAATGCGGCTAATTGAAGCCAATCGGCTACAAACCAAAGCTAACGTGACTCCCTAAACCTTTTTGTATAAGTGATGCAGGTTTTCATGCAATAAATGCATTTCCTATAATTCATGTGAATATCAAAGAAGTAACGGAAGGATTATCAACTGGCTTGGTTTAGTTTTATGGTTTTCATACGGTGTTATGTCCCATAAGCTACTAGCTAATACTAACGTTTCCATAACAACCGGGAGATAAAATGGATACATAAGCTCTCAGTCACATACCTCCACCAGGGCCCTATTCTTCAATGGTGAAGAATCCTTTGAAAAATTCCTGAATCCTAATTACTTCGCTTTCGGCTGGTCAAAGTGGTCTGCAAACACTCTTCCAAAACACGGAAACTGTTTCATTTTGCGACAGTGCGTGTGGCCCGTGGGAAGTTACAGGTTTAGCTCCACCTAGTGGTCAAAAGTTGCACGATATACCCCTTTATGAAAACAAAGTGAAATGGAAATAAAAACAAACTGTTCTTCAAATAATTTAACTCCTTCATTTAACAGACCATAGTTAGAAGTGTTTTTAAAAGAAACATTTAATGCATTATGAAACACAGACTTAAACACAGAGGAGTCTGAACTGTTGACCCAATTAAATGACAGAAATGTTTTTTATTCACATCCACTTCGTCATTTCTGTTCAACAGGAAGTTTCAGGTGGTTTCTGGTTGTTCTATTTGATCTGATCCTAAAACTATTCCTTCAGGGATCTACATGAAGTCATGCAAAGGGAGAGCATTACTAGAATTTAATGAAAGATCTAGAGAAAAATGTATTTTGAACCTTTGGTTGGGACCAAAATGAGTTTAGTCAGTCATGTAGAGGGAAAGGTTTGGAATTCACTTTCCTTTAGTTGGTTAGGGTCTCTCGCTATTAGCTAACTGGGGCCCGTTTCAGAGAGTGAGTTTTGTCTAAACTCTGAGTTAGTTCACACAGAGTTAGAAGAAACTGAGTTTTCTGTTTCACAATCGGTTGAACTCTGACTTGGTTACCATGGTAGCATCCTCTGTGTGACTAACCTGCTCGCTGGCAGGTTTAGACCCAGTAACTCTGAGTTTATCCTCTTCAGTTGAACAGTCAGATTGAAATAAATCACAGATCAGACATGGCACATCCTTGTGCTAGACATTAAAGCACAAATCATTGGCAGGAATCTCATTCCCCGATTTTTTCCTGTTTGATGGCTTTTGTTTCACCTCACAGTCCATTATTCATAAGAAGATTCGCATCCCTCATTTAACTTGCCAGACAGCATAAATGTCCTTTCATGTTGGAACAAATTCTTCTCATCTCACTTTATTTTTTGTAGCCGTTTTCTGAACAATATTGATGCGCAGCACATTGGCAACTGAAAAGTCATTGCGAGGACAAGGTGAGTGTAAGAGCTGTCAGGAACCCAATATGCACTAATCACTTCTAATTAATCCGTGTCAAATAAAGATAAAACATGATTAATTTGATAGAGTCTTTTTTAAGTGGAGATGACCTCTGGATACGTCTGGCAGACAGACTGAATATTAAGCCATCATCATAAAAACGGACACTATTAGCTAAAGACATTTTTCTTCACGGTAAGATTTGATCCTTCATTGCAAATACTAAAGAATCTTCCAGAGGAAAGCTGCGCTGTGGAAGCAGTTTGTTCATTGTGGTGATTATCTGCTTTGCTCTGTGAAAGAAATTTTAAAGAATTAACTTGTAGCCTACTTAACATTTAAAGTCGTTTCCAAAAAAAAAAAAAAAACTTACCATCATTAACTGCAAAGCTAAAATTTATTTTATTTTAGGATTTTGTAAATTATAATTATTATTTCCTTAACAGAAACTTTAAAATTATCTTTTAAATCTCATGTAGAATGTAGGCCTACATGAGGCCTATATAAGACATTATAGTAGCATATAACTTCAGATTATAATGCATATTTGATAAGTGGGTGAAACTGAACCAAGACTGGGCACATAGACATGTGCCCAGTCTTGGTTACTTACTTCATTTTATTGATTGTTTATTTGAATGGGAGAGTGCATATTAGTGCAAGTAGCCTACAATATTGCTGTAAATATACAGCTGAGCTACTACAGCTGTAGGCTATCAGAAGAGCTTCCTCCACAGGATGTTCCTCTGTCCACAGAACATCCAAAGCATTGGCTGAGGACCACTGCCTCAGCCTCTCTCCGTGCCCACCCGTTTTCGGGCTTCTGCCTTTTTGCTAATGTACACTTTGGTCTTACCTTAATATTCATGCTGCCACAGAGATTAGTATTCATGTTTTAGACAAACCTCCCATGCTCCATCATCATACTTGTCTGGATTATATAGAAAAGCAACAGACACACAGAAAGAAAGTGCAAAATGAAATAGATTTTAATTTCTTAATTAAACCATGATCAGATGATTCATTACGCATTCACCTGGTCAGAAGTTTTTTTGTCCCGTTTGCTCCCGTTCAGCTGTCATGACGTTGCTTGTTTTTTTATCAGTATTTGTTCACCCTCATATGAAGTTATTAGCTGTTGTTGTTCCACTGGTGGGAAACAAGAACTGGGTATGCATGAAACTTCTGATTGGTTGCAATGAGCACAAAAGAAAACACAAAAGAATCCACCTTTCCTGAAACCCAAAACTCAAAGTTTAAACGTTCAGAGGTAATCAAGTCAGAGTTCAGATTTGAACCCAGAGTTTGTTAAACCTCCTTTCTGAAACAGGCCCCTTATGTTGTCCACCCATCCACATGCCAGGAAGTTATAAACATCCAAGATTTTCCATGTTTTCATCAGCTTGGCCATGTAGATATAAGAGGGTCTGAAGCAGCAGATAGTTCCAGATATCAGAACTGAACTGATCATTTCTGTGATTCAAAGATTAAATCTTTACTCTGACATCTCTCATCTTCCTTTGTTAGTCACTTGAGGTAAGAGAACTTGTAATAGTCATGTGACGGAATAGACCAGTTGTTTTCCATAGCAACCTGTGTCCCAGGTTTGCTGAAACAAGGAATTGGTTTTTCAGCATCTGATATTTAAACTTAGTGTTGGTTTTGTATCAGATGTATAATTTTCAAACTGTTGCATCATGTTTTATTACCATTTCTCACAAACTGAAGCATTTTTCTCGTGCTTATGTAACGTTTTAATAACATGTATTTGTGGAGATTCAAAAACATAATATTATTGACCCATATCATTCTAATACAGAACATGTTGTTCACCCATTGACTTCCAAGATTTTCCATGATTTCATCTGCTTGGCCATTTTCACCTGTTTCAGAATAATGCAGGTCATTATCACCTTCAGCTGTCATCAGGAAAGAGTTCAGCTTACCCAAAATATGTATGGCTGATGTCCACTGCACTGCATTTGCACTTCCTAAGTTAGATTTGGTTTTAGCTGCATTAAAACAAGTAAAAAGCAGAACCAGTCTGCAGACGACCTTCCAGGCTGCCTGCTCTCCAGTCTTCTATGCTTTCCTGAGTTTAAAGCTGTGTATGCGTCATCGTCTCCTTCTGTGGAGCAGCGGAGTGATATGCCAAGCTGGTCCTCGGTAGGCCCACCAGGAGTACAGGCTTTCATTAGCACTTTGTAATTAGGAACAGATGCAACTTGCAGCACCACTCTCAACTCTCACAGTGGTCACACAAGAAGCTGCAGACATGAAGGACCCCTGACACAAACTGAGCTCCTCAAGCTGATTTACAGGCATATACAGTTTTACATTGATCAGTGACCTGAGACCTTTTCCTCAGGCTTTGGCTTTACTCTTTCAGAGCAAACATCTTTGAAGGCAGTATCCAGAAGAGATTAGCATTACCCGATATGACACTGAAGGAGAGGACAAGGTGATAGGCCAGTCTGCAGCATCTGATCGGTCTGGTTTATAAAACTACTTTTTGGTTTTTCACCTCTTGTTGATGTAACTGAATTATTTATAAAGATCAAAACAAGGCCAAGAGAAAAGTGGAAATGGATTTATAATAAACATGTTATTATAAATGACAGCAAATTAATCTTTTGGTTACAGTTTTGAGTGCATTTTATCTGGTATGAATATTTTCCTGTCACACAAAGGAAAGTGGCTGAAAGTCTTGTCTATCCACCCCACCTCCTTCCTTCTTTAACCTCTTATTGATAAGGGTAGAGGGTGGTATCATTTGTATACCTTAGCTGAATGTATGTCAATCCCATTATTGTTAGAAAAATAGAAAATAAGACCCTTGTGGAACCCCATCAGAAATCTCCAAAACAATTTCTGCTGTTTTCCAGGTTTTTAAATGTTGATTCGGAAACTTTTATTCTGCTTCCTTTCGAGAATAAGATTATACATACAGCCCTTGTGGTTGTGAAGATATACTTTATTTATTTTGGAAATGTCATTTCAGACTGGAGACTGAAAAAAAGACCTTGTCAAGAAGAGGGTAAGAAATCCTGGAGAAACAGTTTGAGCAGGCTATTACACAATATAGAAAATATAGAAAATACACAATTCAAAAGTCCAAACCCTTGCTTCAGACTTCCCACCGAAGCCATGCCTCCAAAGGACAGGAACCATATACCTAGACACTGAATCGGATGCTGCTGGCCGCTAGAGAGGTGTGCCATTTAGGTGGCCATCTTGGTACAGGGCTGCTCGTTCATTTATTATCAGTCTGGTGAAAACAGGAGATCAGACAGGTAAATGCTGTAGTGACGTACTTCCTGTGAGATGGCAGATTCAAACATTCATTAATTCAATTGCATAATATTGGCTATTCTAATTTTAAAAAATTCTTTAAAGTAGGAAAATAGTGCCTTTTCAGGTACAGTCAGGTATACAGCAGGGAGGATTTGGCCAGCCTGACGGATTATATAGATCAGTGCTCCAACATGGGAAAGCCGAAACAAACATCAACCCCCTCCACCTCATCTGCTAAGAGAGAGCAAAACAAGTATTCACCTGGAGCTATTTCCCCACCTGGAGATGACTCAAGGACGTTCTTATCTCAAAAGATAAACTCACCAGCTTTGACCCCTGTTTGAGCCTGTTGGAAATCAAAGAGTTGCAAGAGATCTGAGAATCGCTGGAATTTAGCCAGAAACAGGTGGAAGGACTGGCGACAAAGAACGCCAGCCTCACAGAGTCGTAAAATGCCTCACTGAGGGGATGACCCAACTCTCAGAGAAAAATAAGAAAGTAAAACAATGATTGATCTGCAGGCTCAGAGCATGAGGGAGAATTTAGTGTTTGTGGGGATCCCAGAGCAGACGGAGGAGGACCCCAAGGCCACAGGGAAATCAGTTCATCCAAACTCACCAGAAGATCCTGGAAGAAACGGTGAAAAACATCTTCTATAGGGTCCATTGTCTGGGTTGTATAAAATCTGGGGCCCACAGACTATATATATTGTTGGGACTCTCTCACCTTCACCTATCTCTAAACACACACATACACGCACCACACAAGCACACACACTAATCCAGTGGTTCCCGACCTGGGGTCCGGGACCCCCAAGGTGGTCCCCTAAAGAGCACAAAGGGTCCCTGAGGCTTGACCATTCAGAGCCATGTAATTAATATCCACACATTGTACCTATTTTTATTTTTTTATGTAAAGCTATATGTTGTTAATTTAACTTTGGCTTCGTGGAAGGACTCAGCCAGGATCCAGGATTTATGGTGAGAATCTCACTTTTGAAAGCATAAAACCAGCATGGTTTCTGCACGGGGTGGGACAAGGAGTTCACAGCTTTTTAGTATTTGCGTGAAGGGGCTCCTCAAGGAAAAAAGGTTGGGAACTCTTTTCTTTCTATCAAATAAAACATAAATAGTTTCAAACTTATTTTTAAAATTAAGATTACTTCATTCACCTTTGTATTTTTGGTGTCAACAATTATCATTTAAATTTTGAGTATTAATTGTGGTTTAAAAATCTGTTGCAATGTGCAAAATTAATGTTCTCATTGAGAAATTTGATTATGGTTTGAAAATTCTTTCAGAGAAAGTGGAGAGGACAATTATTAGGGTGCACTATGATAGTTTTTCTAGAGATGAATGGCAGGCGATTCTAGCATGTCTGTAATGGGAAAATATCCCCATGTCGTGATGAATAATAAAAAGGACCCATTTATGCTCCCTTTACGTCCGTGACAGTTTCAAACATTCATGCGTCGCAGTCCTCATACTCATGTGTCTTTTACATTGCCATGGTTAACCTCCACTAGTGGGCAGTGCTGAGTTCATAGTTAACTCCCGCAATCCAGCGACAGTTTCAGACACCGGTTGGCGGTGGTAATGCATAAAGTTGTTTCTAATCACCCAACACACCCCGAACACTCGCATATTTCAAAAGCTGGTGCAATAGACCCTTTTCGTGAAGGGCAGATCACTAAGCTGTTAAGTGAAATAGCCTATGTGTACGTCTCTACCGAGGAAATTAGAGCAATTTAAGACAGTTGTCGTGTATTTGATTGATCGAATTGACCAAATAAAAAGGCAGATAAAAACGTATTCAGCATCCACACTTCATCTCCAGTTGTCTTTCTGATCTGATGACACCAAAGACGTGGATTATTGTCCGTCTGTGGACACGAATGTAGTGGACAGACCTGGTAGGAAGCAGCATGAGTCCATCATAATGAAACTGTCCAGGTCTGCACCGTCCACCATGTTTACCGCTTTTCAGTGGAAGCATCACCGACCCACTTATTCAATAAATGTATTTACTCTATAATTTAATGAACTGACTTCATACGCTACATTTACAGGGACGAATATGCCATATAATAATGAATTAATGAATCAGCGGGTCAGTGATGCTTCCACTGAAATGTAGGAAACATCAAGCTCAACCTCCGGCTTAGAAACGTGAAGCCTATGCGTAAGCGCAAAAATTGCAGTTCCCCCCTCCTCCACTAGGGGTTGGCTGCAAAACAGAACAATTCCCCATTGACTCCCATGTTAAAAAGGCCAACTTTACAGCAGAATTAAACATGTTTACAGCCTGGTTCATAGGTCAAGTTTACCTTCATGACAACTGTGGGGGAGTGAAAAAAATTCAAACTTATCTGTTTAGATGTTACTTAACCTTGAAATTCTTCATAATTAGGGGCGTGTCCTTTTGATTGACAGTTGCCAAATATCCGGCAAAACGAGGTACAGAGTAGCACAACCCCAGTTTTTAGCCAGCTAACAGCGCACCATAGCTTTAGCCCGCCTACGTCTGTTTGCTGGTTGGCCCCCGTTAGCTCAAGGTTAGCTTGGTTAGCTCATGTCTCAGAGTTTGATGGGTGTCAATCATCCATTCCCACTCTCACAGCCCTCCTCTCAGCACCTCTTCGTCACCCATTTTTGGGTTTTTTCCGCAAGTCACGAGACTCGTGACAGTACCAAGATGGCGAACGTAGGAACCGCCCAATGAGCTTCTTTTCAGCTCTTCAGAAATCTATGGGTCACGTGGTTTCACGGTTCGTCCATTTCTTTTATAGTTAATGGGAAACACGCCGGTGTCGGTCGGTGCAGACCTGGATCATTTCCAGGCGATAGACTCGCAGCCTCCTACTCGGGCCGCTGCCTCTCAATTTTTCCATTTCATGTCCACAGATGGGCGATAATCTGTGTCTTTCTAGTCATCCGACAGCCAACCACAGACGAAATGAGCACTGCATACCCAGTCCCAGGACTTCAGCTTCCTAACCACACAAATTACTCAGGGGAAAACGATAAAAACTTGTTCCCCGTTTAGGTGACTTGTCTTGTCTTAGACTGAAACAGTCAAACATGCAACAAGTATCTGGGATTGTTGTTAATTTCCTGGTAAAGACGACTAGTGTTTTCAATGTACGTTCAAACCCCCTGCCCTTCACGGGTAGTTCAGAGCATGCGCAAGTGACGTATGCAGTATTACGAAAATTGTGTATTTCTTCAGGTTTTGTCCTCGTCTTCATTCTTATTCTGCATTTTTCCCTTCCTGTTCCTCTTCTTTTTCTGATTTTCTGATTTGTTTCAGCCCCCGCGGTTTCCGCTGGTATTGCTCTGTCTTCTGCGTTGACTGACGGATGTGCAATGACCCTGAAAACGCACCAAATTACGTGTGTAACTGACGCAGGACAAGGACAAAACTGTCCGTCCATCTGTGTATCTGTCTTGTGTCGAGCATGAATGGGCCTTAATACCTATTCCCTCAACCCGCACCTATTCACTGTGACTGTCACTAGCTCTGTACCAAGATGGCCGCTTCGTTAGCACGTCTCTCATCCACCCATGCGGCATCTATGTATATGACCAGAGGGGTGGGGGACAATGACAGTCAGGTTTGATGGACGTAATAACAGCATCCAATCTTTGAGAACAGGCCAGTTAAAATGTTTGGATTTTATTTATTCAGTCCTGTTTTTTCAGTTCAGGTGACTACATTTTTTTTATTTTTGTGTTAGAGCATTTAATTAATCATCTGCAATCGTGGTGTGAAGGAAATTTTAAAGAACCACTCCTTAACATTTTTTTTTACCTTAAAACTCGTTTGATTGACATCTGTCACGTGCATTTTTGGAGCTGTTGCTGCCCATCAGCATTTCACAGCTGAGAAACCACATCATACAACTTTTTCCATTCTGGACGCTGCAATACTTTGCAGCTGAGTTTGGGTTTGCGCATGCGGCACACACTAGGAAGCAGATGAAAACAAACCAGCTGTTTTGAAGGCACAACGGGGGCATATTCAGCTACATTATCAGAGGAAGAAAGGAAACAAAAGTAAGCCAGAGACAGAACAAGAGATAAGACAAGAGTCAAGAAGACAGTTTTTTACTGTCTGGAAAGAGCTCGCTGTACAGGTAGGATGCAAAATGGAAGGTTAATTAGCCATTGATAAGGGGCATGGCAAAAGTTAAGTAGTCCGTCTTTAAGCAATAAAGTAATGGTCCTGTTAAAAATCTCCTAACCTACCTTTGAATGAAAGGTAGGTTGAGAATGACATCTGCTTTGATGGGCCAGATATCTGTTCTCTAATATGTTTGTGGAAAGTGTATCAACCCTTAAAACCCTTAGAACTTCAGCTTTACAGTAACTGTACTTTTCATGTCATTATCCACAGAAGCTGGTGATCATTTAAATTTCTTCTGACATAATTTCCACTGGGAAAGAGATCTGTAACCCTATACCTCTGTCCTCACTGGCCCCACAGCCCGCTCTAAACTGGTTTCCCTCAGTTGTCCTGATAGTCCAGATACAATATCACTAATATCTGTAATTGCCTCATTAAAGTGACACACAAGCTAGGACCAAGGCTGAAGCAGGACTGCTAATTAGACACCTAAACATGAAGCCAAGGGCATTTTATGGCAGGACTCTTCAGGGAATGTTTTAATGAGGTCACAGTGCTGAGAATAGCTTTACAGTTATTTGTTGATCCAGGAGCTGCACCTGGTTGTCAGTTCTCCTCGACCTAAGTACACCAGCTTGTCTGTCCGTGCCTATTGAGACATTGTGCTCCATACATAATGGCAAGCCCAACCAATAATATTACTAAGGTAGTAAGGTATTACTAAGATAATCTGCCTCCAGATGTAGTTTATTGTAGAGTTTGAAACACCTTTCACATGCTGTAGAGATTTACAAGCCCTGAACAGCTGCTCCATTTATCTCTGATTAATAACAAGGTTAAAGAACAGATAATAAAACAGACCTTTGCATCTCAGAAGAAGTCATTATTTCAATTCTTTTCTTTGGCACTAGCCACCTCCATCTTTACATGCTCCAAAGTCTGTAGCCAGTCCGGCAGAATTCAGGTCTCAGCTCAAGAGACATGTTCAGACTACTGTAGACGAGCAGAGGGCACAAAAAGCACATTCATGAAAAAACAGGAGACAGCCATGCATCATGCTTTATGGTGGTCCATCACTGGTGGAGTATGTTCTCATCCAGGTTGAGGACGTTGAAGACTACAGAGCTGTTTGTCCTTATTTTACTAACAAAACTCATCAATGGATATGAGATAAATAAACCAATAACTCATCAGAAGTTGTCTCACTGTTTAACCATGACACCCACTGTGATTATTTTATACCCAGTATTAAATTCAGCCATATACAACCTTATTCATAAATAAAGCTATTAGAAACAAAAAAAACCTGACGAGTTGAGGCATGTTTCAAATTACACCCGAATAAGGCTGCCATCTGTTGGGTAAATAAACCTCTTCAGTGGGTGTGAGGTAATGTAGTTTAATTTGATGTAATGTGATAGTCATCTGAAGGAAATTGCTTGTGAGCATCAAAAGCCACTGAGGCGTTATGAGGGAAAGCAGCTGGGTGACCAGATGAGTCTGCAGCTCAGGAATAAGGCTCAGTTTCACCAAAGTTTTTGGTCCCCCAGGTCTTTATCCATCAGCAGGGTGTAAAATAATCAAGGCTGTTAAATACTGAGATGGAACTTTACTCTCACATTAGTTATTCCTGTTTTCTGAGGAATCATTTCTTTTTTTTTCTAGGTTTGTAAATTTAGTGAGGGATTAAGAACAGAGTGATGAACAGCATGATATTCTCAAATTTCCTAGCTTTTAGTAAAACCTCTGAGCCATGCTTTGGTCAAAGTAGCCCTTAGATTGGCTACAGTAGCTTCTCTCTGGTTCCTGATGAAACAGGCCATCAATCTGTTTCAGGTGGAGAAGGAGAGAGAGGGGTTAGCAGCTGCTTTCTCCAACCATTACCCTCTTCCTGGGAGTTTTCTGAGTCCATTGATACAGCTTTGTTCTTCCATAGTAACGGCTGAGCGTTGCACAATGGAGGAACCATGTTTTTCTGAACCTGTGGAGTCAGACCCCAATGAAGAATCTGATCCCAAAACAGTTTGACAACTTGCATCACTGAAAAAAAAATGTTTAAAATGGAACCCAGTTACCGAGATATTCTCCATCCTCCACATCCCAGTATAACAAGTACTGGTACCCAAGACCCGTTGACAGCAGATAAGCTGAAAAACAGATAAATGATTGTACAGGAGACGTGGTCAGTAATCTACGGAAGAGTGTAAGGGCCACTGAAGAAACAAAAATAGAATTCTGAGAAAAAACACAGAATTTTGACTTTAATTTCAAAATTCTGACTTTTTCCGAAAACTAAAAAAAGACTGAAAAAATTTAAAGTCAGGATTCAGACTATTTTCTCAGAATTCTGACTTTTTTCTTAATTCAATATTTTTTCTTCTTCAGTGGCCATAATACTCTTCCGTAGTATTCCTCCAAGATATGTCAGCTGGTTTTATTAAACACAAACTTATTCTACTGTTGAAATTGTCCATTTTGTAATTCAGTTTTTGACTATAGACTACTATACATTAAAATTTTCTCTGTTGACATATTCAGTTGTGCATTAACACAAGAAAACAACGTTGGTTCTATAAATCACCACAATAAATCAATAGCATTTTCCTGTCCCAATTCCACCAACTAACACAGGCCTCCATTGCCACTGCACTCCAAACGCACCTCCATTCACATATTGTGATATCTTTTGGACAGTTTTACAGTTTTTAATCAGTGTATAACATCACAGCCTTCAATCAAGTACAGAAATATGAATAAACTATATCATGGAGCTTTCTTTCATCATACAGCCTGCATCAAGCCCAAAACTCTGGATATGTGACTCGCATTTACCCACAACTTAATGCTGTTGATAGCTTAACAATTTTATAGCTGTATGCTGCATTAGCATCCTAGCTACTGTTAGTTAGCCGACTGGTGCCGCGCTTCGGCGGCCATTCAAAGAAGGAAACAAACCATAAAACAGACATTTCTAGACTCATGTGTTTTCACAAATCATTCACTGGCATTTATAACTGAGATGCAGTAACTTTCAATAATTTTAAAGGTGTTTATCACCTGAAACATTGAGTACAAATGCAGGGCTGCCAACTTTTCAAAATTTCTTGGAGTGAGATTTAGTGGAGCCAACCAAAATTTTGCCGCGTCATAAGACACAGTATGTCTGATTTTGTGCTATGTTAACTTTCAAATCTTACATCACATCAAGTAATTTAAGTCTTGATTAGTAGGCTACAG
>JBBBVU010000020.1:25525462-25537554 GCA_037177055.1 Atherinosoma microstoma | reverse complement strand
GTCTGTTGGTAGAGCAGCTCAGAGACAGCAGCTGCTGCTGAAAGAGCTCCTCTGTGCTGTGATGGTGGCATGCAGAGAGTGGCTGACATCATCCATGATGTTCAGTAGTTTGTCCAACATCCTCCTCTCTGCAACCTCCACCACAGACTCCAGCTCCATCCCCACAGTTTGCTGATCTACTCTGATGTGATCAGTGTGTAGCAAACTGAGCTATAATTAATGTTTTCTTTATGCACTTTTTTTGCAACTCCAAGGCATGGGCTTGAATGTTTGCACATTCATTAAAAGGGTATTATTAGTTCATTGTTTTTTCTTATTATTTTATTTTAGAATTTATTATTAGCCTGTGGAAAAAGGTTAAAGTCTTAATCAGCATTAAATATAATGAAAGTTGGTAAATGGTAAATGGACTGTACTTGTACAGTGCTTCTCTAGTCATGTTGACCACTTTGAGCACTTTGACACTACATGTCTATATCACATAAATTTCAGGAAAATTACACCAATCTTTTCATATATCACAGACGAAAGTGGTTTGAATTTTATTGTCTTCATTATGATGGCTTTTGTATTGTTACTTTTTTTTCCAACAGATGATCTCACATATGTGTTTCCACTATGGCGTGAGGAATGTGGATGACCATGAAGTGAAGAAGATAACATGGGTATTTATTTTTTGTGTGTGCAGTGTATCAGATATACTCATATTTGTTCCTTTAGCAGGGTAATTTACATGGATTGTGGTTTAACACGTGTTATTCTGTGATGCATGCGGGTGGTGGTTCCACCACACATGCTAGGAAGGCAGAACATGGTCGCTGTATTTATTTGTGATGCATGTTGAATAAAAGACACTGATAAACATTTTGCTTTATATGTTCCATTTTGTTTTATTTAAAACATTGAAGTCCTTTATGGTATTTAATGCTGAGTTAATCAGGATGTGTTGTTGTGCTGTTACAACAAAACAAAAATTGACTGCACATGCTGTGGAAAGTAGCTTTTTGACTGTCTTTCTTTCCGTAGTGATTCTGTGGTATGGATGCAGTTCTTTCGGAATGAGTTTTCGGGGAGAGCATGCTTCAATCCACATGTGGAGTGGGCTGGGCTACAGGGGCAACCGATCTCCACATAAAAACACAGCTCAACACAAGACAGGTGTTCTAACATTTCATCCTACCCAGCGAGAAGGGCTACCTATGCCTTTCATGCACGTGCTCAACACAAAACGTCTTAGAACCACTGCAGAGGTGATCAGAGCTTGAAGATAATAGGTTAAGTACTACATACATAATTATTTCAATATACTTTCTCTAATTTAGGTATAAAAATAGATGATTTCAAATTGTTGCATTTACACACTGACAGTGTGGGTATTGGGTTGGAGTAAAGCAGTGCAACATTTTGGTGTTTGGTGTGTTCACAATCCTCCATTGTCTTTTAATCTCAAACATAAAAAAAATACATTCAGATGGATCATTAAAGATGTGGTTCAGAAAGACACTTCCCTCATAATGTCAGTTCCTTGAAGCAATGCAGCACACACAGAGCTCTCCAGGACTTTGACAGCTTCTGTGTGTGTGCTCTTTGATTGATGGCACATATTTCAAATGTTTTTTCATCCAGATCAGCGGGTGTTTAAGTGCTTTGTGCATGTTAATAGCAAACAAAACATTAGCAGGAGAGGTCCCACAGCTAGGGCCTTCTCTGCTGTTTTCATCACTCATCTCCCGGGATCACACGACTCCAGGACAGACCAAGATGGAAGGAAGAATGAAAGCCAACACCATCAGAGGTTGATCATTTTACTCACATGATAATATGAGATCGCCAGAAGTTTCTAAGGTCAGTGATGCTAAATCCAACATGCGGAGCCAGCAGACTGTTTTTTTCTACTGTTTTTGTAACCAACATAGACCTATGACTAAATACCATCAGGGGTGGTCTCAATTGTTGCCTTTGCATGAGGAAAGGCCCTCAGAGTCATTATTAACTCAGTCACCTAAGTTGCCATAAACATCTGAACATACAAAGGTTAAGGCTTCAGATGTTTTAGGTTGCTGAAAGGGGAAAGTCAGTATTTTTCTGAATTCTGCCCAATCAAAAACGAAAAAATCCATACAATTTTTTTTTGTACAAATTAAAAAAAAGATTTACTCCTCAAAAACATCAGCGAGGGGGAAGGTCATTTCAACAACAAAAAAAAACAACATTGTCATTTTTTTCAAGACTGACAACTTTGATGCCTTCAAAGTTTGAAGACAGGAAAGTTGTCCAGGGTGTACCCTGCCTCTTACATATAGTACTTCATTTAAATTTATCTGGAATTTTTGTGATTTTCAACAGGGTTAGTTGTTTTTGTCAAGCCATCTGAAGACATGCACATATTACAAACTGCAAAAACCTGCATATATCATATAGATTTTTACCTTCAACCTCACAGATGTGATCATTTTTGCATCAGCTGAATATGAATTGATAAATTTAATATCAGATCACATTCGGAATAGATCAACTTACATGTGCATGTGGAGAAACATAGCATGTATTCCAGAAAACATGTTATGTTTAAGTGCATGTGTAAAGCTGGGTCATCTGGATTATAATCTCTTTCTGAGTTTGTATTGTTTCACTTTGTAGTTATCCTAATGTCAGATGCCGCTTTCAGTGACACCCTCCCAGCATAGGGATAACATGCTCCCAGTCACTCGGAGAGAGAATTTTGAAAGACCAATTAATCAAACTCTCTCTCTTTTGGGACTGTGGGAATACGTCAGGGCACCCAGAGATAACCTACACATGCAAATTTCTCCCACAGGGTCAAGCCAGGCTTTAAGGTGATGGTGCAAACCGCCACACCACTGTGCAGACCAAGTACCCAACATGGAGCTGCCATTAACTCCCCACAGCTCTTTTAAAATGCTTCATCTGAAATCCTCCTCAAAAGCGAAGTAGAGGGCTGGAGCTGCTACTAATGGCTCAACGTGTCTCAGAACAACCCCAGTTCATCCTCTCCCTACTGGGCAGATAATGCAATTACACCCTCTCATCTGCAGGGGCACCTCTCCGTCTTCATCTCAATATCAGCATGATGCTGTTTTTGTGACAGTGTGTGTTGTTGAGAAGGTTTGTGAGGGTGTGTGGGTCTAGGTCTCATGCTCAAAATGTACGGTTAATCAATCATGGTGTCGCCTTAATGACACCCTGCTGCTTCCCTAATGTCTTCTGGCAGAAGCAACCCACAGCTGGCACAGAGCTCATGCAGGCACGCATATGGTCACCTCCAGTGAGTGACAGGACCCCTTTTGTGTGTGCAGCCCTGCACATCGGATGCCATCAGCCACATACAGTCATTGCTGGCTAGAGCTGAAATTATGTTGGAGGGGAAACAAATAAAAAAAGTAGAGATGGAGAAAGAAGAAGAGCATTCTTTGAGCCGTATGACTGGTCCTGTCTCCAAGTTCTCTAAATGGGAAACACAAACAAAGAAATATGGAAAGGTGTGAAAAGTTTGCAACTATGGCTTGAAGTCAACATTTATAAAGCTGTAAAACATTTATTATGAGTTGTCTGGAACTGAACATGGTGGTTAGGGTTACCTAGTAGTTACAGAGGAGGGCTGGCAATGTTTACTCCTCCAATTGGGGCCATGACAGTAAAAGTTGAGAAAGGCTAAAGTCCCTGCCAGGAACTGAGGTGGACCACATGGGCACAAGCAAGGTCTTTAACCCTATATCTGGCCTGGCAACCCACTGCACCCCATGTAACAAGGATAGGTTAAAATTCAGACATGTAATTTCCCAACTGGGATTATAAAGTATAAAATAAATAAATGAATAAAAAGGACATACAAACAAATAAGAAAACATGACATTATCTATAAAACAGCCAATGATGTGGAGGTAAAAACAGGGTTTTTTTAAGAAGCTGATGTTACATGAATTTGCAACACCCTCTGCACACATATAAAGGAAGGAGAGATGTTTCCTGAGAAAAATAAAGATAATTTACTCAAACTGTATAAAAGTTAAATTAATTGTTTTCTATTAAAAGTAACTTTAACTGCATAAAAGCTGCAAAAGATAGCAACGTATAGGGGAAAGGCATGTTTAGTCAATAAAAATGTTGAATCAGCACACATTTTCACATAAAGTCTGTTTTCAAAGTGAAAAATCTTCAACCATTTTACAGGTTTGATCTACTTTACAATATTTATTGTTGAAGACAAAAGTGGTCAGAAAATGTAAATATAAGAGAGTACTTTTCTTACCTTTTAAAATTAGAGTACCTTAAAATACCTTTGTATCACTCAGAGCTTCTATTTTAGTCTAATTAAGCAATTATGAGTGGTTTGTTTGTTGGTTAGTAATTTTCATAACTTACTATACTTTGTAAGGATGAGTAGGACTGAGTTTAATCCTGCAGACGATGACTCCAGAGTTCTTCATCACATCTTCAGGATGAACCTCAATCTACAAAGGGTCCGAGTGATGTGGAAGACGTTCCTGTGCCAAAGACACGACCCAGCAATCTTAAACAATCTTAAAAACTATTAATTTCAGTCAGGTGTGTTGGAGATGGGACACAACAAAAACCTGCAGGATCCTCCAGGAACACAGTTTGACACCCCTGCTCTACTGGGTGAGAAGTTGACAGCAATGCAGGTGGACTCCCCCCTTGTGTCCTGGATAGTTTACTACCTGGGTGGCAGACCGAAGTATCCTTGCAGCACTGTGTATCAGACAGAGGGGTCAGCAACACCGGAGCTCCACAGAGGACAGGCCTCTCTCCCTTTCTGCTCCTCACAGGACAGCAGATATATGTAACCTAGTACAAAGATGTCCATTGCAGAGACTAAAGAAAAGGGCTAACCTATAGCGTCCCACATTTTCCAACATTAACATTTTATGAAATATAATCATTATGACCATTAGAATAATGTTTTTGGGGGGAGGTGGGGTAGTGCACTATAGGTCCCTGTGGTGCGCCTCAGCTTTGGTACTTAATGCCATTTTTTCCCACATTACTTTTACTTTTAGTTTGAAACCAGTAATTTTACACTTTTACTTGAGTAAAAAGCTTGACTTGATACTTTAACTTCTACAGAAGTCTTTTTAAACCCTAGTATGTTTACTTCTACTTGAGTAATGAATGGTATGCTTCTGACTCTGGCCTGTGGTGGCCAGTCCCCCTCTTTATGCTGATGTGTGCTGGGGCAGCAGACTGAAGGCTGCTGACACCAACAGACTCAATAAAATGATCCATTAGGCCAGTCATGTTGTTGGAGTAGAGCTGTACTCTCCCAAAGGGGTGTTGTCAGAGATGAGGATGCTGTCCAAGCTAAGAACTATACTGAACAGCCCTTTCCACCCTCTGTGTTGGACAACCTCAAGAGCACGTTCAGACACAGACTCATTCCACCTTGCTGCAAGACAGAACGCCACAGGAAATCCTTCCTTCAATAACGCTGCACTGAACCAGAAGTCGGAGCCATAAACTCTTGTAAATATTGTAAATACCGGAATTATTTATCCATTTGTTGAGGTCTTTGATGTATTATTCATATTTTATTTTTTTTCAATTTTTTTTTTACTATGTTTCATTTAATTGTGATTTTATTTATTTCTATTTAATATCTGCACCATAATCTAATTTCAGTTGCATTTTATTTCTTTATTTCCTTTTCTCTCACTGTATGTTATTTTTTTAAGGAATACTGCAAAGCAGCCATTCTCCTTTGGGATTAATAAAGTATTTCTGATTCTGACTCCAGAGAAAGAAGAGGAGGAGGTTGTTGCAGCAGTTGATACTGTCTGACTGTTGGAATCATCCGATCAGCACAAACTAGTTGATTCTTGTATTGTGACACCGGAGACATGTTCCTCTGCATTTTGTCGTTAAACCACTTTTTGATGTCCATTGTCCAAAGATATCGGTCTATACTACTTGAAGCTAGCCAATGACTGCGCCAAATAATATAACTTAAAGAATGCATCATGTTCTTTAAGTTATCGTGAGACTTGGTGAATATATGCATAAAGATTAAATATACAGACACAACTAGAAAATATTTTGAGAGGTCTGTTTTCTTTTTTTTTTAGAGGTATAACATTTCAAATAAAAACCAGAACCTATATTGGACTTGGTGCTTGGTGTAAGCATTCATACACCCGATAGGCACATCGGGAGGCAGTGTAGGTTTCAGTGTCTTGCCCAAGGACACTTCGGCATGTAGTCAGGGGAATCGAACCGCCGACCTCCTGATTAGTATACGAAAGCTCTGTCCACCTGAGCTAACAGCTTTTTGTTAAAAGTTTTATTGACAGAAACACTATGTCTTACCATTCAAACATCTTTCATTCATCACATTATTATTATTCATTTTTTGTTCACACATCTACATATCAGTGGATGGCTCTGTTGCCCTGATGTGTCTACTAGATAGACCATCTACATTATTCATGCATGTGCAGCTGAGAAATAAACAAGCTCTGATGCTAAAATCGTTCTTCTATCCATTTACAGTCTTCATAGTTGTACTGGTTTCACTGTTGCTTAGCCTCTTATTAAATAGAATTTCTAGTTTAAAAGTTTATCAGAACACCTGTTATAAGGCTTGAAATACGTATTAATTATTGCTGGAGGAGAAGAAGAACAACCACAGGTTTATCCTCTGCTCTTTAGCCGGGTTGACATAGTGCCATTCAGCCATGTATACATTTAAAACTCAGCTGACTTCATGAGGGTCTTCATAAACAAAATTGTTTCTAATAGAAAGAAAATTCAGGATATCTTTCCCACTGTTGATGGTATCTAATCTACAGCAGATCACCAGCAGTACTGTTGTTGTGATGAAAAGTCCATTTACATACAGGTTGCTGCAGTATTCAGAGGCCCATCTGTCCACTGGATTGCTCTCTAATTTATGTTAGTTGCTGTTGCCATCCTTGTCAGCACACACACATCCCTGTCCTTTCACTAGACATGACAGCAGAAGAGCTCTGGAACTAAAACAGTAATTCATCATCTAAGTAAACATCATGTCTGACACAACACAGAGGGAAGAGGATGAAACTACTGCCTGGGGGGGAGTTAACATGCAAATCTGAATATATTCCATATATTTCTCAAAAAAGAAGGATTTCAGGTGGAATTTTTTTAATTAACTTTCTTTATTGGAGGCAATTTCACAGGCAACAACAATGCAATACAATGCAACAAAAATCTTTATCCCTCTTCCAACCTCACCCCAAAACAGCACAGATCTCAGTGTAAAACCAATATCAACACTTAGTTTTTTTATGATTGCATTAACACTAAAAACTAAAGAATTACATATTTATCAACCCATTACACTGAAGGAACAAAACATTGGACCAGATTTTTTACCACTAAAAACATACAGTCAGCTTCACACCTTTTGCAGAACAATACACACAGTGATTTGCAAAACACTAAACACACTTTTATAGTACAGATATTTATATGTATACTTATATAGTATACATATAAGTATGTCACTTCCTTGCAGTTCCTAAGCACTGACTGACAAACCACCACACCCATGAGCCAGTTGTTTAAACACAAACATCAGGTGTGCAAACACATGATGATTTATTTTTGTTTTCTTCTTTTACTTTACAGTAATTTTAACCCCTACTGGTAGTACAGTATTTTTATTTGTCTATTTTCTGGGGTTACAGTGTTGGGACATGTTTTGTTATGATTATCTATCTCGACAGATTTTGGTTATATGAAGAGAAATAAATCCTATTTTCAATCGTCTGCAGCATTGATCTTGTGTTTGGTGAATTTACCATGTTGTATATTTGCACTTTCTCTGTGTACTTCCCTAACAGTAATCTAATCACTGAGAGGTAGAATTGCAAAAAGTGTTAAACAGTTAAATTTGGTTGAAATAGAACTGGTTCAAATAGAATTAAGCCTGATGAAATGTGTGTGTTTCATATGGTAACGATGTGGTTTTTATAAATGTGAATATAGTTTTTACGACAGTGTCACATTTTGCACAGGATCCGAGGTGTTTTGCATTTGTGTGTGTGTGGTTGTGCTAATTGTGTGTAGTATTTTGAAATTCCAGCCCTGTTTTCAAAATTGTGCTTAAGCAATCGTAAAAAAAAACTATAAATAGTACAGAAAGTAAACACACAAAGAAAAAGTTAAAATAAATACGTAAATGAAATGAAAACTGAAATAAGACAATCAGCAAATACATAAAATAAAAATAAAAACTAAATAGAAAAAAAAAAGGGGGGGGGGGGTTGCTCAGTCGTCACAGTCAGGCAGAGATGTCTAAGACGCAATCAAATTAAGAGTGGCCTCCAAGTGTTTTCAAATAAGTTTAAGGAGCCATTCTGAGAAAATCTAAGCTTTTCTTGTCTAGTCTAATGGATACTAACAACTCTTTCACCCATCTGTCATAAGATGGAAGTTGAGGCTGTTTCCACTTAAGAAGTATGAGTCTCCTGGGCAACAAGGTGGCAAAAGCAAGAACAGTCTGCACGATTTAAGATGTAAAAGGCTGCAGAGGGGTGCCAAACAAATCCAAAAGAGGTACAGGAGGGATAGTAATTGCTAAGAGTATTGAAAATTTCAGACCACAATGTGGCAAGCCTGGGACAAAACCAAAACATATGGGAGAGGTCAGCTGGAGATTGTTTGCACCTATTACATGACTCAGTTAAATTGGGGTAAATTCAAGACATCCTAAAATTAGTGTAGTGAGCTTTACACTGCAGCAGGCTGTGCCTCGCACAGATTGAAGAGCAGTGAACCATCCATAAGACTTGTTTCCCCATAATTGTCAGGTAGCCAATAACGAGTCCACCAGAGTTTCCGGGGGACGAATAGGAAACTTAGGGTTCTGGTTCTGAATAACATGTCTTGACTGATATAAACGAAATAGGTGGGATTTAGGCAAATCAAATTTCTTTGAGAGCTCGGAACAGGACATAAAAATCCCTTGGTTGTAGAAAGGTCCTTAAATGTAATTATCCCCTTGTCAGACCTAGTCCGGAAGGTCAAATCAGTGCAAGAGGGCAGAAAAAGGTCAGGTGGAAATTTTAAGATTTTTCCACAAATGCAGTTTTTATGCTGCTTTCAGACAGAAGCTGCTCTGGTTCTGGATCTATCTCCAATCATCCCCTTGTGGCTATCAAACAAGGTCACCAGGCCATCACGGGACCAACAGATCGACAAACAACCTCTCATTTAGAGACAACAGTTAACCAACTTTATTTGTTTGGACTGTTGGAGGAAACTGTAAAACTCTGTGAGCCCATAGAGAACATACAAACAGAGAGAAAATCCATGATATCACACTCACTATGAGGATAACTCATCTACAGCAGCTTTAGAGACATCTGTAGAAGCTGATTTATGTTTGGACTGATTCTGTCCTGAACAGCTTCATCCCAACCAGACTGTTCAGGAAAGTTTTTTCCTTAATAAATACATCTGCATTGGATTTGATCAACATATCTCTATTGACAGGATATGTACCTCAATGTTTTAAGACTGCTGTAAACAAACTTTTGTTAAACAAAACTATTGATCCAGGAGTGTTAACTAATTACAGACCTATATCCCCTTTGTCTAAAATTCATGCATCAGACCAGAATGGGACAACATTCGCCCCCTAAAACTCCAGCAACTGCTCTCCTCACTTCCTAAGTTGTTTAAGTGATTTATGGAAAAAAAAAATTGAAAAAAATATTAATATATGATGATTTTATAGCAGTTTTAATGCAGGGACACTTTTGGCCACGAGGACCACGAGAGGGTGCACAATTCTTCCACAGAGTATAAAAGACATTAGGGAGAAAATGACACTGGATTTTATAAATTTGACTAAAAAAAAGACTTGCTGCAAAAAAAATTACACTCCAAGCTGATACACAGCCCAAATGATCACCTGATGAAAAAAGAAAAGTTGACAAAAATGGCCAAAAATGTAATGAGGAGTGCATAAGGATTAAGCTGTCTTCAAAGCATGATTGGCATATCTGGTGCTGTTTTTAGTTGTTTCAGTCATATCTTAGCATTAGACAAGTTTTTATAAAAAATAAATGAATGCTCGTCTAAGAGCTACAACCTCAACTTGTGTGTCACCCAAGGCTCAATTTTAGTCCTGTTCTTTTTATCTCTATGCTGCCATTAATTGATGTCATCATGTAACTCAGCATAAATTTCCATAGTTATGCTGATGATACACAGATTTATATTGCTGGGTTTCCTGATGACAATTTTTTTTACAGCTCAACCAGGACAAAATAGTACTGGTTATCAGTCCTGAGGCACAGAGAGGAAAACTACACTCTAAACTGAAAGCTTTGGCCCTCAAACCATTAGAAAATAAATAAATTATATATTGGTGATTTATTTGAATTTGAGGCAGCTTTTTATTATTACGGTCCTCGCATGTGGAACAAATAGTGAAAGCAGCTAGACACCTTATATACACACAAGGGAGGGGGAGACGCAGGTGAGACACATGAAGGTTATCAGGTAGAAGGGAGGAGGAGATAACACGAGGGAGGGGCAGATGAGACACCTGGAACGAAAGGAGAATTAGACACAGAGCTAAAACACCCAGGGGTGCACAAAAGAATCAAAATAAACTAGAAACGCCCTGAGCCTGGACCGGGAACCTGACAACCTGAGAGTCTGTTTTTTGTTTTTTTTAATCTTACGATATATATCTTTTTAGTCTGGCTTGCTAAATTTTAACTAGGTTTCATTTGATTTGATTTTATCTTGTATCTTACTTATCTTTTTAATTGTAATCTTTATTTATTTCACTGTCCTATTTTATTTATCGTAGTAATGTATATTTCTTAACCCAATATTATTATCTTATCTTACATTTATATCTTATTTCTTCCTATTAATGTGAATTGTATTACTTTTATTTTCTTTTATCCAGTCCCTCTAGTGGCGTTGGTCCTTGCAGCCCTCTGTGCTGCGGGTCTCTGGTGTCTCCCTGCCCTGTCCCGCCTGGGTCAGGTGTGTTGGAGTGGGGGGGCATTGGGGCTATGGCCCCCAGGGGCCAGAGCTGGACACTCCTGCTCAGTGTTTCCTCACTGCTATATGTTGAGCGTGCGATAAGCGCTTCCTCACTTTCACAATCACATTGTTCTTAAATATGTATCTGTGGTTGTATGTGTGTGTAGCCATCACAGTCTCTTTCTATTTTTTTGTAAAGTGCCTTGTGCTGCATTTAACTTTATGGAAAGTGCTATAGAAATAAAGCTTTAATTAATCAAAGGAAGCATTTATACCTTTTTAGATGAACAACTGGCAGAATACTGATACAAATACCTAAATTCGCTCTATAGCAAGTATGAAAAAGGAATGGGGCGATAATCTGGAATGAAGTTTAGTAAAATACCCTTCTACTTGCTGAAGTGGTGCGACCCTAAATCTGACCGACCAATGAGAAGTGGGGAGGCTCGCGCAGTCAGCTGATTAAACAGGATGTAAACATGTGAACGTCACGTGAGATATCCCGTGATTTTAGCAACGCTGATGTTCCAAAAAAGTGAGGATGTGGTGCAAGGGCTGGTTTCCTGCTGGATGGTCTTAGTTTTCTGCCCTGCTCCTGGGTTTGTCTTTAGCAGCCAAAATGTCCTCCTTGGAGCACATAAAGCAAAGTTTAGAGAGTGCGGGACAAGGTCATGTCCTCCGGTTCTGGACGGAACTAAGTGAGGAGGACAGGGACGTGTTTCTGCAGGAACTGGTTAAACTGGACCTCAAAGGGCTGAAGGATCACTGTGAAGGAGCCGCGAAGGCTGCAGCCTCCGCGTCCAGCATCCTGGATCTGGACATGGATCCAGTCCCTCCGGAGTTCATGGGCAGCGTCAGGAAAAGTGATAGAAAGTCTCTGACAGAGTGGGAAGATGAAGGTAAAACACGAGGCTGGACAGTGTCAGATTTTATAATGTCTTCTCATCTATATTGGAGAAAGGTTTAAAAACCAAAACCCATTTTACAGAAAAGGAGAGGGGGAGGGGGGGGGGGGGGGGGGGGGGGGGGGGGGGGGGGGGGGGGGGGGGGGGGGAGGGGGGGGGGGG
>JBBBVU010000020.1:25492918-25511921 GCA_037177055.1 Atherinosoma microstoma | reverse complement strand
TTATTATTATTATTATTATTATTATTATTATTATTGTTGTTGTTGTTGTTGTTGTTGTTGTTGTTGTTGTTATTATTATCAGTGTAAGCAACAGTGAAAGAAGAGTGGAGCTTTTTTTTCTTTTTTTTTGTACTAAGTCTATATTTTGGACAATTTTGTTCTTATCAGGTTGGATTTAATCTGATAAGAACTGGTACAGAATGCTGGGACCAGGTGGTCCAGGCCTTCGTTTCCTTCAGATAGCAGTTTTAGAAACTTATTGATCTGTGGTGTTTCCAGAACAAGTCTTAAATCAGTCCTCCTTCCTGCTGTATGTTGGTTACATGATCAGGAAAATGATACCAGAGGTTCGTCTTTCTGTCAGGGAGACACCTGATAACCTGATGAGGTATACTTGCTGTAGCGTTGGTAGACTGGATCAGCTGCCTGTTCACCAGTCAGTGAAGTGGTACACCTTGTCTACAGATGGACATGGTCAGGAGTCAGGACGGATCGTCCTCATGTCTCCAGCAGCTGTAAGTTGTTTACTTCAGGGAGGGTGAAGACCAAAACAGTAAACAAATTTAAACCTGTCCAATATGAATGAAGAAAATAAAATGATTGATCTTCCAGGATAAGCACAGACGGGAGAAAAGACAAACTTATGAAGTCACATGAAGTTTAATTAACCTTGTTTGTGTGGAGATGAGGTGTTGTCCTCCAGGAGCCAATCATTTCCTGATCTTCACACTACCTTCAGGGAACACCAGAGGACAGTAGTTCTGTCTCAGAGGTGGTCGTGGATGTGAGTTTGAAGCCAGAAATATGAAATCATTCACAGATTTATCTTGGCTTTGTTTGCTTCAGGGTTTCCTTTTCTAGATTTGCTTAGCGATGTTTCTACTAGTTACCTAAAAATACTTCAAACTAATGCCTGATATCTCTGCAGGTCCAGAAATAATTCTGTCTTTTTCATAAAGATCTTTGTATCTGAGCTGGTTCAAGTGTGACAGCCTGGTTATCAGGTTTTTAACCTCATATGAACAACCGTCTCATGTAGAAACCGTCTAGATAACGATCCAGGGTTCCTCAGTTTAACAGGATGAGACTGAAACTAACTCTGTCCTCAGTCAGCTCTCAACAAGGAACTTCATTCCAGGTCAAATCCACATTTTCCCAAATATTAATATTAGATATTTTCTGAATTATTTCTCCTTTTTATGTTTAATTTTCATTCCAGTGAAGATTTATCATCATTAACTCTGTTAGTCCTCACACGAAGGAACCATGGATGATGTTCTGTGATGTTGATGAAGACCATATATTTCTTCGTACAAAGAATCTGTGTTTTGTTCTGAGCAGCAGCCAATGAGATCGAAGCACTGCCAGACGTGTCAGCACTGTGTCCGTCGCTATGACCACCACTGTCCCTGGATAGAAAACTGTGTGGGAGAGAGGAACCACCGCTGGTTTGTGTTTTACCTGGCCGTCCAGCTGCTGGTGCTAGTCTGGGCCCTGCACATCGCCTGGTGGGTTGCACTCTGTCAGCTGTCATCCGTAACTCCTTCAGACCCCAGAAGACCCCTGTAAAACCCTGTAGACCTCTGTAGACCTCTGTAGAACCCTGTAGACCTCTGTAAACCCCTGTAGAATCCTGTAGAACCCAGTAGACCTTTTCAGACCTTTGTAGAACCCAGTAGACTCCTGTAGACCCCTGTAGACCTCTGTAGACCTCTGTAGACCTCTGTAGACCCCTGTAGACCTCTGTAGACCCCTGTAGACCTCTGTAGACCTCTGTAGACCTCTGTAGACCTCTGTAGACCCCTGTAGACCTCTGTAGACCCCTGTAGACCCCTGTAGACCTCTGTAGACCCCTGTAGACCTCTGTAGACCCCTGTAGACCTCTGTAGACCCCTGTAGACCTCTGTAGACCTCTGTAGACACCCTCTCTGCTGCTTCTGTTTCCTCAGGACCGGTCTGACTCCAGATTCCACCTGGCAGCTGTGGCTGCGGACCAACGGCGTGCTGCTGGTGGCGGCCATGTTGGTGGCGCTGCTGTCGCTCATCGTGCTGCTGCTGCTGGGCTCCCACCTCTACCTGGTCTCTCTGAACACCACCACCTGGGAGTTCATGTCCCGCCACCGCATCTCTTACCTGAAACACTGCGGTGCCGATGAAAACCCGTTCGACCGTGGGACCGTCCACAACCTGTGGAGCTTCTTCTGTGTCTGGGGGACCGTGGTCTGGGAGCAGGTGTACTTCAGAGAGGGCAGCGACCCCGTCTAGGAACACACACATTAACCAGTTAACCAACACTTCTTAGAAAAAGTACTGGTTGTAAACTCAGAAGTTAAAAGGAGCATTTACTTCCTCCTGTTTCCCACCTCGTTCTCTTCTACAGGGAAAATTATTTACTTCTAAACCCAGACAAGGCTGGCTAACCGGTCAACCTTCCCTCTGTATCAATCACAAACAGGATTGGTCAGATATTGAAAACCTTCAGAGAAGATGTATAAAGCTGTAGTTCCATGACTAGAAACGAGTTACGGTGTACATATCTGTTCTGTTCATTTCTGGAAAAAAGTCCAGACTTCGTCCTGACTGCAGGAACCAGACCGGCTGGAGGTAGAGGAGGTCTCGGTGTGGTCTGATGTGGAGCGAGAAGAGAGCTGCTGGTGAAGCTGAGACATCAGCCGTGATATCTGGGTTATCTGGACTTCTCCGTTTGGGAACCAAAAACAGCTGAACTAAAAAAGTCTCTGCAGAGGGAAAAATAAATGTTGGGATTACAAACACAGACAGCATGAGGTCTGGGAACAGTTTGACCTGGTGTGGACATGATGAGGACCACATCAATGTCCACTGCTTCATTCTGAAACCCAAAGTTGTGGATTATTCCTCATCATTTAGGTCTTCCAGCATCAGACATGCTTCTGTTCATTTCTCAGCATGAATCATTTATTATAAAAACTCATCTCGGATCCGTTCTGCTTGTTTCAGGTAACCCCCCCCCCCCCCCTATCAGGTTTGTGTGTGTTTATGTGCTCTGAATGGTGTGTTAGGTGTGAATCCTTTATAAATCCAGGTAAATGTGAAGTTGGAGGTGTTTCTACTCCTGGTGGAGACAACGGGTCGTTGGAACATTAAATCCAGATTTTATTCCAGATTCATGTCGGCTTAAACGTTCAATGTGGACATCCTGATCCAGTTTTCACTGGAGCAGGTTTATGATGATCCCAGTCCACGCTGGTTCAGTCCAGTTGACTTTATTCCAAACTTAATGTTTACACCCTCCGTGCATACGGTGTCAAGCTTTTTGTAAAATGTAAATATGTTTTTTTTTTTTTTACCAGAGTATATCAAAACTTTTGGACTTTAATCAGAACTTTGAGTCCAACACTTTGTATTTGGTGTTTCTGTGCAATATGAAGTTTGTAAAGCAGCAATAAATGTTCTGATGTGGTTCTGATGGACAGACTTGGTCCTGTTGGACTGGATCAGTCTGGTTTTGACAAACCAGTTTATGTTGTTTACTTCTAAACTATATGCAATATTGTCATGCATTGTTTTTAGTGCATACATTAATAAATAAATGAGAAGTTTCCCAGTTGAATCATCCATTAATATTTACTTCATCCAATTAACACATTAAATACAGACGCTTACTTTTTTACAGTAAAACCAAAGTTTTTATGATATTTATAAAAATAATCCAAATATTGAACAGCTCTATTCATAGAAACACTTTAACTTTTCAACAACAAAAACCAAATGATTTAAAGTTACAGTCAGATTTTTTGAATTCCTCTCAGTAAAGATTTGATTATTTACAGGTTAGTTTACTGGACGATGTGGTTATTATGGTCATAAAAAAAACAAACCTCAAACATTTTGTAAACAATCAGCGTCCTGATACATGATGGACACACATGGAATCTGGCAGACGTAAACACGGAGTCCCCACTGATCAACAGAAAGATAGAAAAGTTAGGACCAGTTCCTGGACCGGGGCTGGTCCCTGGGTGTTCTCTGGATCTGCAGTCTGGTCAGCTGATGATGGAGAAGTCGAAGTCGGCGAAGATGTCTTGTTGCTGGGCGGTGAGGGTGCAGGGAGTTCTGGGGAGGGTGAGGACGGGTTTGAGACGCGTGAACTCCTCATCGAAGTTACTGATGTCCTGGGGAGCTCTGATGACCGGCAGGAAGGGGGGCTTCATCTTCTTGGCTAGGAGAGCTTCCCAGTCCATCCCCTGGTGAGACAAAGAGACATCCGTCATTATGACCTAGATAACCCTTACCAGTTCTTGCTGTCTGGACGTGCCGCTTCCTGTCCTCGGATAAATCGCTAAAGTTTCCAAACAATCGGAATTAAAAAGGGTGAATATTTTCACGTATTCTTCACACGAAGATGGATGTGTCTGCAGTGTTTCACTTTACCTGAAAGAATTTGTGACCTTTGACCTCCGAGGCATCCTGTCCTGATCCCAGTCTCAGATCGGGATTTTTCTGCAGAAGCTGAGACACGGTAAGAGCAGTGATCAGATTTTCGGTCATGTGAAAACTTTATTTAATGAATCCATCTGACTGATGACAACCTTATGAATGAGAGACGCAGACTCTGGAGAGAGGAAGCGAGGGTAGCGCACTTCATCATTAACAATGCTATCAAACACCTCCTCTTCATCATCGCCTGGGAAAGGAGACTAACAAACAAAACAGAGCAGAAATGTTCTTAAAGAAAAGCCTTCAACAGATTTATCTTCGGTCTGTGGTGAGAATTCAGACATTTCATCTCTTGATGTTGCTGGTGGAGGACAGAACTGCTCCAAAACAGCATCTTTGTCCAGACAGACTTCTTCTTTATTTGACATCTACTGACCTCCCCCACCATCATCTCATAGATGAGGACCCCCAGTCCCCACCAGTCCACACTGCGGGTGTAGTTGTTGTCCGTCAGCACCTCTGGGGCCAGAAATTCAGGAGTGCCACAGAAAGTAGAGGTGCGATCCCCGGGGCCCATTCCTACAGGTTTACAAAGAAAAGAAATGACTCATGACCAAAAGCAGTTTGGATTTTTGGGCCTTTATGGAAGATAAGTTACTGGGATTGAGGGAGAATAAAAAGTTCATAAAATAATGAATCAGAAACTGGGTTTTAAACTTTTTACAACCTTCTTTGCACAAGCCGAAATCTGCTATTCTGACAAATCCATCTGCATCCATCAACAGGTTATCCAGCTTCAGATCCCTGCAGACACAGATGGAGACAACCATCATCCATTGTTCTCCCAGCAGCTACAGAAACACCCGGAAAATAACTCACCTGTAAACTATATTGTTCTGGTGGAGAAACTCCAGACCCAGCAGCACACAGGATGAATAAAACCTTAAAACCCAAGAGAAAAGAAAAACATCAGTTATGAATGGTTGCTCTGCTTCAGTGGTATGAAGCTCAAAATGTCTCCTCACCAGGTTTGTTTCTCACTGAAGATGCTGGTGTGGATGTGTTTCATGAGGTCTCCTCCAGGAGAGTAGGCCATGACGAAGCAGACGTGGTCTGAAGTCTGAAAGCAGCCGTGCAGGTTCACCAGGAAAGGATGTCGAGATGCATTGATCACTTCAAATATCCGTCTTTCACACATGAGGCTGGAAACAAGCAAACATACATTTCTAGAGATTTTCTAATTAACATTTTAAACCATCTTTACCATATTTACAAGAAATCATCCTTTGCAGTTATTTTTAAACCACATGACAGAAAATTCCTCAGTGAAACCTCGATGTGAAACATCTCTTGGACGTCAACGTGATGTTTCATATTGACGTCAATGAAAAACCTAACTGTAAAATATCAATCATGCATCTAATTCAGCATAAAGACTAAATCTATATTTTCAAAGTTACTAAATGAACGACTAACTGGATGAGGGTGAAGCTCGAGTTTTTCATCACCTGTCAACTTCATCACGCGTCACGATGTCACCTTTCTTGAGAGCCTTGATGGCGTACAGCTTCCCTGACTTCTTATACTCAGCCAGCAGCACCTTGGAGAAGCAACAAGGAACAGAAAGTGGGAATATTGAACGATCGACATTCAGTATGAAACATCAACGATTTCCTGTTTTTGATCAGAATCTTCTTCTTCGGTCTGTACCTTTCCAAAGTGACCTCTTCCAAGGACTGAAATGCAGCAGAAATCTTCCATCTGAAGTCCCTCACCCTTCCTATATGGGAAGACAGATGTTACTAAAATTATTCCAGATTCCTCATCCCCAGAATTTATCACGTTTACGAGTTACAGTCGTCCAAACATGAAGAAAACAGTCATAAAGATCGAGCAGGACTTACTGAGGAGGGGGGTTGACTGAAGGTTGTCTTCTGGACTTCAGACTCTTTTTTTCAGAAGACGGCTGTTTTTGTTTTTATTCAGACAAACAACAGATGTTAAGTAAACAATCATCTCTCACCATCTCATCAATCAGTTTTTCTGATAAAAGGTCTTACGGGGGGGGAGTCTTTAATGTCCTTTCTGATTGGATGTGGTGATCTGACGGGTGATTCTTCAGCATAATTCAGCCTAACCACAGTAGAGTCTCTGAAAAACAAACAAAACACAGACTTCATTTTTTCCTGATGAACTCTGATGAGGGTTTCTCCTAATGTATCTCAGCTCTTTGTTTCCACAGTAATAAAAACATTTCTATCTAACATCTGACAAATCTTTATTTTCTCTGAACTAGAAATGATGAAAAAGTTGTTTGTTTGTTTATTTTACATTTAATGACCTAAACCTTGTCTCCGGTTTGTTTATTTCTGGTCCCCACTTCAGGGGGATATTCCAGAAAGGAGGTTTAACAAAGCCTGTAAATAAAGTCTGAGCTGCATTATCGGTTCCAATACACCTGCTATGATGCAGCTATCACAACCCGGGGTTCGTTGAGCCGAACTCGATGGAAATGACCAAAGGAGGAAAACAGCTGAATCTACCCCCCCCCCCTGTGAGGATTTCCAGCAAAGTGAATGCCTAGCGGATGTTAGATGCAGAGTAGCCTGGCATGTGTTGTCTAATGATGACATGACCTGATGTGACCTGACATAACGTAGGAGGGATGGAAGACAGGTTTGGGGTGACCGCAACAACCCTTCACCCCTATGGAGGAGCTCGCAATGAGCATCAACCAGGACCGCCCGATGATAAGGGGAATCTGGGGGGTGGGATACATCATCATCAAAGACTGCAAATAAAGTCCATCTACAACAGCAGATTGAAAAGGTGGACCTGGAATACTTAAATCTGAAGATAAGAAATCCATGGAGACATAGGCCCATATGTCAGCGAATGACGACGTTACATAACAAAGCGTTTCTCTTTTCAGGAAATGAAGCATTCAATGTGGAAGTTGGCAGACATTTTGGTACAGAAAACCCAAGATTACGGTTTAGTCTAACATAAGCAGCTAAACCAGTAAACCCACTTTTTGGAAAACTTCCCAGCTGACTGATGTTTTTGTTGATTTTCCTGCAACTATGCACAAACAAACAAAGATTCATGGATTGATTGATTGTAGGAAAAAATACTGGTTAATAAAATTAAAGACCAACTTTAAATGCTGCTTATCTCCAGTTTACCACCCAGAAAATCTCATCAAAGACATATCTCTCATTTGTCCACCTGTTCTCTAACATCTTTAACACGGGTCATGAAGAGATGTTTCTGTGTTACAGCGGCAGCAGAACCTTACCGTCCTGCAGTGGTCGGTGGCGATGTGGGGCCAGGGTTTGGACCCGCTAACGGGGGGCTCATGGCCTCCATAGAGCTGCAAGGAGGCAGGATGCTCATCATCAAACGGCCCCAAGTGGCAAAGTTCATGTTCATCTGGGAAGCACGAAGGAAGTTCTTCCCTGTGAGGAGAGATCACGGAAAAGTGAGAGAAGGATTAAAAAGAGAAGATTGGAAAGAAAAACCGAACAAAGCTTTAAGTGTCTGCAGTGAAATCTGGTAAAGATTCAAAGTGCGTAGAACAAAAAACATTTTCAGAAAGTAAATAAAACAGCTGGTTTGAAGAAAACCTGAAGCCATCATTTAGAAATGATGGAGCAGGACAATTTACTGAGTTTCTAATGGATCCCATGGAGATAAAATCTCTTTTACCAGGTCCCTGGTAAAGATGGCAGCTAAAAGGGTTTACCTGAAGACTAAAGGTTGTTATGACAACAACAACAACAACAACAACAACAACAACATAAATCAACTAAATCCAGTCAAACTACAGCTCCCTTCCTTCAGCCCATTTTCTCCCCTATAGAGAAGATATTCTGGAGTCCATTCAGGTCTGAGGACGTCTCAGACGACAGACCTGAAGACTCAACTGGTCTCTCCAACCAGGCGCAGGATGACTTTACGCTTTAAGCTGGATATGAAAGAAAGAAAAAAAAGACTACAACAATAAATGTGATGAACATCCGTGAGAGGAAAATGGAATCACTTCTGCTCCTGGGATACCTGGATTATCTTTTTTGAGAGGAAGTTTATAATCCTGTCATTTCAAGGTGAAATCATGACTCAGCACTTTTCGCTAAAACGAGTGAATTCATTCATTCATTCAAGTTAAACCTAAAGAATAGCTGCTGCTTTTTAACATGTTCAGTGTGAAAAGATCCAGATGGAGTTGGAGGTTTCTACCCGTTAACATGTCCTGATCTCAGTGGACATGTCTCAGCTGCCTTTGGAAAAAATGACTAAAAAAATAACCAAACAAAAAATGTTCCTGTCTGAAGTGCTTGAGTAGGAAGTTGATGCCAGCTGTTGGTTCAGGGCTGAATGAGACTGGTCCAGGTTAGTCAGTAAAAACTCAAACTTATTGATTTCCTTTGTTGTTTTCAGTGTTGTGCATAAACAATTTCAAATGAACGCGTTCACTGAACACGTTGGTTTTTCTGTGAGCATTGAACTGAAGGAAATGTGTTGGCAAATAAAGAATGTGAACTTGTTCAGATTATGTGAGGTCCAACAACAGTCACTGCACCTCGTTCACACTACGTTACCCACGATGCACGGTGCACTCCAGGATAACGAGAGCAACGCTCCGTGACTACGCCGGTGCCGAGAAGCTGCAGACGCTTCGTCTGTTTATGATAATTTACGGGAAAATTGTGTAGCATCTGAAAATGAAATCTAACATTTCTGTACATTCTCACTTCGAACCTAAAAAGATTTAAATGAACTGATTAGATCAAAACTGAAATGTTGAGCTCTGAATGTAAACTATTCATTTTAACCTTGAACTAGTTCTTGAAAAGCATGAACTTGCACAACACTGGTTGTTTTTAATGATCAGAACAAATAAACAAGCTACAGATTTAAGATATAATGCTTCAGAATAAAATCACCCAACATTTCTGGTAGCTGAGTCCGAACGTTCTTAAGCCAAAAATCCTTATTGCTAAACAAAAAATAAAAAAAACGTATATCTTCTTGCATTGTTGGTCTGAAAACAACACAACCAAAGTCGATTCTATGAAGGATAAATATTGTCACCTTTCTCTTTGGGGAAAATCCTCCTCTGCCTCTGGAGTTTGGAGCGGTGTTCGATGACAGGATTGATGAATGTCACCTGGATAACAACGGAGGAACGCCGTGACTCAGACGTACGATGGATGTCAGTCTCCAGAAAGACTAGTTTTAATTTTCTGACTGAATCATTTTGTTCCTCATGTATAATTAAAAAAATGACAGAAGTTCACAAACATGTGGGATCATCCGATGGATGTCTGAGCATAGAAATGTGGAGTTTTTCTCTGAGGGATTTATAATCCATCATCCATCCATCCATCATCCATCCATCCATCTATCATCCATCCATCCATCCATCATCCATCATCCATCCATCTATCTATCATCCATCCATCCATCATCCATCCATCCATCCTCCATCCATCCATCATCCATCCATTTCTATTTTTATATGATTTCAAACAGTTTGATAAAGAAGTTAAAACTAGGAACAACCTCGATGAAGAGGATTCCTTGAGGCTCCAGCTGGAGACACAACCCATGTCTGCGGTTATCCAGGAAGTCCTCCAGCCGCAGGATCTTAACCCCACTTAACGCTCTCCAGTCTCTCCAGTAGACGGCAACTTCCAGCTCCCTGGACTGGATGATTAGAAATGAAAAACAAATCTGGATCATCACATTTAGCACGGTTAACTTAATATTTTCAGCTAGAATACAGGCATGGGCCATTAAACGTTAAATTAGATTGGTATAAATCTGACTGGGATAATCAGACTGGTATGAGCCAGACTGGGAAAGTCAAACTGGTATAAATTAGACTGGTATGGTCTGGATTTTGCTGTGTAGAGACGGTACCATCAGGCTAAATAGAAGGAAAAAGTCCAGAAGTGACTGTAACCAATAGCAACAGACCTGTTAGACCCCTTGAACATGATCAGATTATTTACTGCTAAATACTAAAATGAACGTCTCCTTTAACAGCTGTGACGTAACTACTCACCCTTTCCAGGTCGATGCTGAAGCTCTGACCCCAGGCGTCTTTACTCTGCTGTCTCCAGTGAGTACGTCCCATGATTTTGTTGTCCACCTTCAGCACAGCGCTTACATCAGCTGAAACACAGAAGACAGAAACTAACAGTGATGGAAAACTTTAAAATATATCTTGTTGTTGGACATTTTCAGGCCAAGTTATTGTCAAACTTTTAGCCGACTGCAGAAAGTCAAAGGAGGACCTGGACATAAAAGCAGTGATGCAGCTCTTTGTTTTTTTCTTTGCTTTATTTAAATCAGTTTATTTGGTTTTAATGAACTCATAATAAATTCTGTTGGAACATCTAAAGCTTGACTCTCTCTCTTCAACATCGATCCTAAACCACAAAAACAGGAACAGTGAAGGCTGATGATGCTCATGAAGGAGCTGACTACCGATCAATGGGAACATTGATGCTCCTCCCAGACCGTCTGGTCAATATTCAACCATCTCACGCTCTTGTTGACGTCCATCTTAGGATGGCTGTTGGACGCCAGGCTGTCCTTGGGTGGTCCTGATGTCCGTCCTCCCAGGTAGTAGAATGATGAAGTTGCATTTCATCCCAGCACCACCACCATCATCATCATCATCATCATCATCATCATCATCATCATCATCATCATCATCATCATCATCATCATCAGTTCATCTTCACTGGACTCATCACTGGATGGTTGTGGTACTCAGATGTTTTTCTGTTCTATTTACCAGAAAACTTACCTCTTCTCACTGGTTTCAGTTCAATAATCAAACCACCAGGAGAGGTAAGGAAAGGTAATCCTGCTTTAGAAGGACTTAACCCTTGTAGGTAATTGGGGCTTTTAGCCACCATTTTGTTGTGTTGCCACATGATTTTGTGTAAGAAAATGTTTCTTTTGAAGGACTCTAAAATTACGTTTTCAGTTTTATTCAAAGGTCACCAGGGACAAATTTATAACCTTTTCAGGTCATCAGAGGACAAAAAAGTCCCTTCCCATAAAACTGCTACAAAAGAAATTACAGAACAATAATTTTTCCACTTTTTTTTTTTTGCTCGGACTTCCAATCAGCTTCATCTCTAATCAAAAATACCAAATATGTAGTCATTCAAATTAAAATGCCCCTTTTCAAACACAAAGTCACTAGTTTTATTAAACAAAAACCAAGAAATTGAGTTTTTTCCCCATATAATTGATTTTATGTGGTTGGGGATTTAATGTAAAGATCAGTCTTAGATAAACTAAAAATTAATAACAAAATTGATTTTGCTGCATTAGTTGTTGTTTTTATAGCTCTGATGCTACAGCCAGTAACTCCACACAAAAGAGGGGAAGTGCTGATTGTGCACAGACACAAGAAGAAAAGTTTCCAAATTTTGCTTCAGGTGTACCAAACTCATCTGCACAGAGGACCTCATTTTAACCTTTTTTTGATGAACTGAGCTGAACTAGTTCAGAACTGAAATGGCAAACTATGACTGAACTATTCACTTTAATCTGTGAGAACTCAATCTGAACTAGTTCATGAGAAGCATGAACTTGCACAACACTGTTCGGTGGTAATATAATACCCCCCCAATGGCAACTCCCGACCTCCAAAGAAGGTCAAGTAAATTTTATGCTCTCCTTTCTATATCGTGAATGGTGAAATCCCCCCCCCGCCATTTCACAGCAGCCACCGTCAATCGACAGACCCATCATTTTCAGTGAGAATCGTTTCCTTCTTTTATTTCTGTTGTATTCAGGATTTTTCTGCAGATAAAAACTGATGTGAAGCTGAACTCACAGGACAGATCATCAGACTTATTCATCTTGCTGCTGCCGCTCCATCCTGCAGATCGCACTTTCAGGGACTTTCCATCGGAGACGTTCCCAGAGGTGATAGAGACGCTGGTCACACGACTGCGACCTGGAACGGTCTCAAGCAGATCCTGGCAGCCCATCAGACACACCTCCAGCCGACCTGAGGATGAGCATCCCGACTTACAGATTAAAAACAGAGACAACCATCAAAATATAACTGTTGTTAAAAATCAGCAACCTGTGAGACTGGCTGGTCTGAAGAAGGAGGAGGATGAGGAAGATGACAGAGTACTGGATTGTTTCTTTGGAGTGCCACAGGAGGGCGAGATTCCCGACACCAACTTGTCTTTTACTGTATTCTGTGAAGGATGGTCCTGAGGAAGCTCACTGAGACATCTCGCCAGAGACAGATGCAACAAATCTACCTTCTGAGATGAATCCTGCATCCGGGCCTGGGCCTGAGGGAAGAACAGAACTCTTCAAGAATACACACCTGCTCTAAATCTAATGCCAACACCGTGTCATTAACCAGTTTTCATTCATCTGTATTTCATCAACAGATGGATGAGGTTAGATTAGAAACGCTCTAAATGAACTGGCTGTTTTATGGCCACCTGCAAACGAGTGGAAGATAAAATTGATTAATGGGACATTAACACAGTGTTGCTGGAGCAATGGAAGCTAAAAAATATTGATCTAAATTCAAGAACTGGTAAAGCAAAACTTCATCGTCTCATCAGGAATTCCCATCGGTTCTCTGATGTTTTCAGAAGTTATTTTTTAATTTTTTTTATTTTGCAGATTGTGAAAATATTTACAGTGCATTGTGTTTTTGCTAGGGTAAAGAAAAGGGGGGTGGAGGAGAAAGGGAAAAAAAAAAAAAAAAAAAAAAAAAAAAAAAAAAAAAAAAAAAGGGAAGGGAGAAAGAAAAAGGAGAGAGGGTAATTAGATCGGAAGAGCACACATAATATGTTGTGCTGTTACGGTGTTGAGTAAATCTAAGTGTAGATATAGTAGTTATAAATAAAAGCGGTACAAAGAGTTATTACCTAGTACTGAACTTGATGAAAGTGTTGATACTAATAATATTTATAATAATCGCCATAAATGAACAATCATATTCAATACTGATGGCAGTAATATAAAATATTGACAATAATTAGTCTACAATTATGCTCATTATCATCACCATCAATAGTAATAACAATAATAATAGTAGTAATATGATAATAATATGCTAATTCCATGGGTGACATGGAGGTTGATAAGGCCCACCACCATCGGCCATGCAGAGCACCCCCCCAGCCTCCGCCCAGCACGCCTGCTCTGTTCTGATTTTTTTATTTATTTTTTCCTCTTTAAATATCAGTCCTAAGTTAGTTTAGTGCATTAAAATAAGATGTGGTAATACAGGTTCGTCAAGCCAAGCAGTCACGATCGGCCCTAAGCCCTCCCCATTTCAGCCATCCCAGGTCGCCAGACATCCTGGCCACGCTTAACCTAAACCTCGTGTGTGCGTTTTTTGTTTTGGCCTCCTTGTCCTCCTTGGTCGGGTGGTCTACCTATTGTGTTTTCAGAAGTTCTTGTTGTTTTTTTTAGCATTTTAACTACATTCTACCAGAGCGAACACCCACCTCAGCCAGAACATAGCGGTCCTGGATCCGACTCTCACTCAGCTGCCTCACCACGTTTTTGGCTCCTTCTGCTACAGCCGATTCAATCTTCATGCGGTGCATGAGTTCAGCCACACGAAGCTCAAGTGGACTGATGATCTCCACAGGGTGACCTGAGGACAGAGGGCGCAGGTCAAACTGACCATCAGACCAGAGAAAACTGATCTGATCCATAGTCTTTACAGATACTGGGAGATGTATCTACATATGATTTGGGGAAGGCATCCTTTGGGTTGTATGACGGTGCCAGAGCTTGGCCCACATTAGGGTTAGTAAGTCGGATCTTTTACCAGTGAGGGTTGGACTCCAAGGCTGCCCTTTGTTACCAACTCTATAAATAACTTTTATGGATAGAATTTCTAGAATCAGTCGAGGTGTTGAGGGGATCCGGTTTGGTGGCCTCAGGGTCAGGTCTCTGCTTTATGCAGATGATGTGGTCCTGTTGGCTTTTTCAGACCATGATCTCCAGCTCTCACTGGATTGATTCGCAGCAGAGTGTGAAGCAGTTGGGATCACCACCTCCAAATCCGAGACCTTGGTCCTCTGCCCGGAAAAGGATAATATGTCCTCTTCGGGTGGGAATGATAGATGGATGGTTAAATTAATAGATGGTTGGTTGGATATATCGATAGATAGATGGATGGATAGATAGAGGAGGGACAGAACTCCCCCCCACAATCATGTACCTCCTCCCTGAAGGTAGAGAGGCTTAATGTTCATTGAGTGAGTCTACTGAGATTATGATCATAGATTAGTCTTATTTAGTTTTGGGTTTTGGAAGATCGATTATTTTTGCATCAATCTTTTTGTGAACTTGGTCAGATTTTTAACAAAGAGCATGTTGATAAATTGAAGATTGGCTGAATGATGCTCTGAGCAAGTAGCAGCAGAAGGTGAGGAGCAACATGAAGATCTTTGAGTTTACATGACTGACGATCATTCATTTTAACAAGACTTCCACAGGAAAAGTTGCTCATTTCTTGACTGACAGAATTTATGTAGTTAAATGTAACAAATACAGAAATAACACTTTTATTTTACAAAACCGTGTGTAATTAAAAAGTCCAGTGTGTAAGAATTACTTCCCACTAAGTGGTAAAGATGGGTATAGCGTGTTGTGAATGTACGGTGGCCGTCAGAGGCCAAAACTCTACCCGACATATAGATGTTTTCATCTGTGAGTGGATCACGTGGCCTCAGACACAGCATTGACTGCACTACAGGCAACCACTTCAACATTGCACATGTGTACACAGTCTTCTTCTATGGTGCTTTTAAGGCGTTACTTATCCCAAACAGTGCTCCTAACAAATAAAGCCAATGCTGCCATTTTAAAGCTTCAAACACAGAGCTGTTTGTCCTTTCAGAGACACCGTAGTAAAAATGGTGGCAGCTGCCATGCATGTGGACCCACAGCCAGATATAAATGGTTCATTGTAAGAGAATAAAAACAGAACAGTTATTTTAGTTACGCCATTAGATGCCAATAGAAACGCAGTTTTTAAAGATAGATGAGATTTTTCTGTTATTGATCTTTGATTATGTTACATCTTTAATAGATGATTAAACCAGGTTTTTGCTCATAATGAAGCTTTTCTTTAACCACATGAGAGGTTGTGTAAATGTATCTGTGACGAAGGTGAAGACGAGGTTAATTGTTTTGTCCATAACAGCAAAACTAATAATTATAATTTCTTGTGACTGACCATGGTTAATTCTTTCTGATAGAGGAAAGATGAAGACTAAACAAAAACTGTATGTTTGAGAGTTTCTGCAGGATTTACCAGGTTTTCCATCTCGCTGCCCTTCTCTGGCTTGACTAACTTTAATAATCTGCATACGCAGCAGCTCAATCTTGGTGCGGCTGTCCTGTAACATCTGCTGAGCAGTGGAAAGCATCTTCCTGTCCTGGAAAACAACACATACAACTGAAGACCAGCTGGTCTCATTAACTTGCTTCTTATTACAAAAGTTATTTTAAAAAATCTAATGAAAAAACCAACAAATTAGTGGATCCTACAATATAATGTGTTCATATATAAACAGAGGCAGATGTCAACTGAAGCTGCAAAACAAATACAATTTGTCAATCAGTGTTTGTCCAGGGATTGAGACTGATGTGTGCTGTACCTTGTAGGAGCCGTTGGTGTACGTTTGAATCATGTTCTCAGCGCCTTGTTTGACTTTAGTCTCCATAGCAAGTTGTTTTTTAAGGGTTTTGACTCGGCTGGCCAGCGGTGACGTGACCTCCTCCCACTGACATGATTCTGTTAACGGGTTATCGTCGTCCTTAAAGGAACCTGATGGAAAACAATATCGAGGACATAAAAAACTGATCTTACCTTCAAGGTTTTTACATTTTTTTAGGTTGAAATGATTAAATGCTGAATGAGAAGGGAAAAACCCTGAAAATGCAAACGGCAAGAACAACTTTATTTTTACTGAGAAAGAGAAATAAATGGTGCATCAAAAAACAAATGGGATCTACTAACACCCACTAACAGGCTACCTACTGGTTCCTACAAATATGTTATCTACTAATAGGCCTTCTACTAGTATCTATTAGTACCAGGAAACTGATCCAAATCATAAGAGATTTTCATTTTCCAAACACACAAATGTCCTGCTGGACTAATTCTAACCATTTTCCAGTTCCAGCCTTCTGGCTCAGAAATGGATGAAAAATCCAATATTTTTTATCACTATTATTCAAATGAATTAAAAAAAAGGTTAGATAAATAAGACCCAGGTTTAAATGCTGTAAATGCTCTGATCATGATTTCATGTGTAGGTCATAAGAACTAGACCCTGATTGAACGGCATGGGTCCGTCATTCAAAGCTGAAGGTAACAGGTTTCACATCTGTCCCAAGGTCAGCAGAGACGGATGGATTCATTGTCCAACAACATTTTAATGTTAATGCAGGAACACAGGAAAGATGGTTTCTCAGAGTTTTACCCTGTTTTTTAGATACATTTTTCTAATTAAAGTTAATCTACCTGAGACATTTAATATATAAATACCGGCAGGCTGTGGGGGGGTTCACCTATAATTACTGTAGTTCCTCACATTCTGTGGGAAAGTTATTTACCTTTTCATGCCGTCATCAGTAGATCAGCTAACTGTCTGGCTAAACAAAGATGATACCGAACTGTTCCAGTCAAGATGATCTAAACTGGACTATCCTTCTGATTCTCTTTCATTTTTTTCAATTTAATGTTCTTTTTTTTCTTCTTTGTAGAAACTCCATAATGTGAGGTGGTTTTGGAATTGCTATTTCAACAGCTAAACAACGTTGAAGTGTACGGTACCATCTTTCTCTGTAGCCATAGCCCTGGCATTCAGCTCCTGCAGCTCCCAGTGCAGCTTCTCTAGCTTACGGCCCGATGCCTTCAGTTGGCCCTCAACATCGGATGCACTCTTACGGCTGGTAACGACCCTCTTCAGCCTCTCAGCTGCCTCCTTGATCTTCAGCTCACGCTGGATTTCCTGGCGGACCAACGTACGGGCATCCTCCAAACGCTGCTGAAACTCTGGGTCCAGAATATCCCACTCATCCAGTCGCTGCAGGTTCCCACTCTAAAGGACACAACATGCATCCTTTACATTTTACAATATGATGTAGCTTTCTTTTATTTAATTACACCAATACTGCTTTCTGTGGGGGCGAACCATGTCCCGTACATGATTAATCTTAATTGCAAAAATATTTTGGGAATAATATAAATAGTTAGAGCCATAAGAGACAGCCATTTCAGAAAAATGTCAAATTAAAAAGAGGAAACAATCTTAAATAAGAGCAGGTGTAACATGAGAAATCAGTATGATATGTTGACCAGCACTAAGAATGAGGCTCTCCCACCCAAGTCAACTATATTATCTTCAAATCCCAAAAAAATCCCAAAAAAATTAATGAAATTGATTCACATAAATATCACAATTTTTTTGTTTCATGATTTTTAATTCCCCCCCCATAAAAACCCAATTTAAAACAGTTTTTACTTGTCTTGTCAGGCATTCTAGCAAGCAGAATGACTGTGTTGTGTTTTCTTAATTTAAATTTTCCACAAAAAAAAAGAAAAAAAAAAAAGAAAAAGAAATTTTCTGTAAAATAAACTTTGTAAAAAAAAAAGTTAAATATTTTTTGTAAAACTTTTTTTTCACAAAAATCGGCAATATCAAAGAAAAGCAAGAATTGCAATTTTAATCAAATCGTAACCCAAATAAATCCGAATAGAATCAAATCAGGTGGAAAGCATATCATCCCAGCCCGAACATATAATCTGTGTAAACATTGAAAACACAAGTTGTGTCAACAAGCTTATTCATCCAAAAAGAACCGAAAACCTTCAGTCTTATTTCAGCTCAGCAAAGTATTTTGTTCACAGACATCTGAATATTACTGCATTTTGCTCTTCAGCTCATATCAGCAGATCAAAGCTGTTCTGAGCCACCAAAGCTTCCAGTTGGACAACAGTTCCTGAAAATACGTTATTTTGGCGTAATCCTGCAGCCATGTGAACACCAAAATACTGCCAAGATGCACCAAAGATCTGAGATTTTCTCAAATTAAGGACGTTAATTAATGCATTTACAATTAGTTTCATACAAATTTCTAGTCACTTTCGGGGGAACCAGGCCACTGTTTGCATCAACACTTTCAGGTTTCTCACTAGGAAACTGTTGAAGACATTTCTAAAACACACTGAAAGGAAACGTCCTTACCACGGTGAACTCACTAGACTCGTTACGATGCAGAAACACTAATTACTAATTACTAAGTTACGCCGTTAAAATCTGCTGCAGAACAACGAATGAAGTTCAGGTTTAGATGCGTTGCAGCTGGTTTCAGCCTCAGACATCAGTGTTTACCTGGTGCTTGCTGGAAGTTCCCTCACCAGGCAGGAAATTATAAATTAGTGATAATTAAATGTTCATGCAGCCATTTTATCCCAAAACAAAAGAGATGATTGTTGACTTCCGGAGGAAAAAGAGTAAACAAAACACTGTTTCCATCCTGGGAGAAGAGG
>JBBBVU010000020.1:25473816-25492818 GCA_037177055.1 Atherinosoma microstoma | reverse complement strand
TGGACATATTCATCCTGGACCTGGACATATCCATCCTGGACATATTCATCCTGGACCTGGACATATCCATCCTGGACATGTCCATCCTGAACCTGGACATATTCATCCTGGACATATCCATCCAGGACCTGGACATATCCATCCTGGACGTGATCTTCACAAGGGACATCAACCTGTTAGCTGTGAGTTTACCTGTATTATTCTTGTTACGGTTTATATCGAACTTGGTAAAGCAGCAGAAAGAGGCTGTGATGTCATCAGCTCCGTCGTTGCTAGGCTACAAACACAGCATCTTAACATTGCGATCTCTGGAGACTTCAACAACGTTTCCCTCTCTGCAACATTACCGACATGCCAACAGTGTGTCAGCTGCTCCACCAGAGAAAATAAAATGTTGGACTTATTTTCTGCATCCAGCCCCTCTGGCCTGCCTCCTTTAGGAAGATCAGACCATAATCTGGTTCTTCTCATCTCCAGCAACTAACCGATTGTTCAGGCTCTGCTCTGAGAGGCTGCTTTGAGGCCACAGACTGGACTGTCCTCTTTAAACTCACCTTTTCTAATTGCCCTTCGTGTAATATTTTTCTTCCTTTCTAAAATATGCTCAACTCATCGTGTGGATGAGAACATTGTTCAGCTCTGTTGGTAGACTGGGTGTGTGTTGGTTTTCTTGTGGTTTTAGGTCAGGGTTGGGCATTCAGCTGTGATGGTTAAAGTCAGGGTTGAGGAATCAAATTTTACTGTGAATCATTCTTCATAATCATTTTCTTTGTTTTGCTGAACTTTTGTCTTCTTTTCTTACTTTAAGTTTGGGATTTATGCTCAAAGCTAATTGTTCAAAGTCATGTTGGGTTTTTCTACCAAAGCATGTTAGAAAATATAAGATTTCTTAGAAAGTATTCAAGAAAATAAACCAGAAACTGAAATAATAGTAATATTACAACTCTGTTCAAAATAAAGTATTAATGAAAGTATTTAAGTAGCATTATGTAACTTTCTGGCTCGTTTTGATACCACACTGATATTTATCATGTACATTCAGGGAGTCGAGGAAACCACTCGTCACTATTTCTTTATCCAGTTCTGAACATCACTTTACAAAATCATTTTACTTAACGGCATTTCGTCACACAACACCACCTTGATATCAACTCACTGGTCGTTCTGAATGTTACCATGGCTGATTCATCAAAGAATCATCATCAGGGAGCTCTCAGAGAAGAGACAGGATGAAGATGATGCTGATTAGTCATCGTTGGACGGGCTCACGGAGCAAATCTTATAAAGTTCAATAGTTGTTAAGAATTATCTTAATTGTTATATTAAACTACATTGCAGTGAAAACATTGTATGTTTAAAGAGCAACAGCTCTGCTGAGTTGGGAAAGTACTGTTTCTCTGAGTTTCTCACAGGTCTTATCTAGACTGCAGAAGCCAGATAAGGCTGGTTTGGAGGTAGTCCTCTCTGTGAACCTGGGGGTGTGTGTGTGTGTGAGCTTGCATGTGTATATATATTCTGTCATTATCCAATGTATTCTTTAGTGCAAATTCTGGTTGTAAGTCTTGTGCACTCCTTGCAAGTAAGTCTTTTTATTCTTAAGCTGCGACTGACTCTCAATCGTGTTAAGGAAACTGGGTACGAACTTAACAGCACATTACAGTCCTAGATAAGTTTCCTGACAATAGTGCTATATTAAGAACGTCAGGTTACACACAAACATGTAAACAGTAAGAAAGTGCAAACCATTTTAAAACAAGCAAAAAATAAACCAGAACACATTTTCTACTTCATTATCTGTCACAGGATTTTGCAAAATAACCAGCAAAAAACCCTTTAGACAGACAATCTGGATGGAAATACATCTGTTTATTCAGAGAAAATGGTCTTCAATTTCAATTTTTAAGAGACAACAAAACTGTTATATGATCAATCCAGAATTCTTGGATGCTCAACAAACCAAAAAATGAATAAATAAATCAAACCACCCAACTAATAAACTGGTCAGACAACCAACAAACCAACTTAACCCAAAAACCAGTAACCAACTAATTTTTAATAAAACCTTGAGACAAATGAAGGAGTGCAGACTGAGTTTAAACAGTGTTGATTTTTGATAATAACTAGCTATCGATAACTATTAATAACTAGTTATATTTAACTAATAATAAGTAGGAGAGAGTAACAAGCGATGTTTGAGGGAGAGCAGAGCAGATAAACCGGAACATCCAGTCTGTATCGGCCTCTGGAGCAACTTCAGCGGACTGAACGATGAGACGGGGACCATAAACGTCTCATCTTAAGCTTTTTTTTTAGAAGAATCACACAAACTCTGGTCCGTTTTGTTTGTTTTTACCTGCTGGGTTAAACTTGACATCCTCGTGGGATATGTGGGGGGCAGAACCGAGCCGAGGATCCGCTCCGGATCGAGAAGATGAGACAGAAAAATGACACCGCTAGTAGAAGTTCAGGTAAAAGGGTATCGGTACCAGAAATCCTGCCGATGTTCTGGTCTTCCTCCACAGAGTGTTGTTCACTGAACCAGATCTGACCGAAGTTTGAATTAATGTCCAGGTCAGGACTGGAGGCAACATGACGTCAGGATGCGGTGATTGGCTGGTCATAATGAAACAAGGAGCAGGAACCAATCACATTCAGTGCACCTGTCCAGGTAGGGCTGAAAAGTTAAACAATTGAAATGCCAACTCGCCCTTTATTGTTGTGATACATCCGCTGAACCGCCTCCCTCTTTTTAACCTGTACAACCAAATGTCAGACTACCTGTAAATCCTCCTCCAGCCAGCTGCAGGCGTAGATAAGACGCCTTCAGCTGCAGTGGCGCACTCCGACCGGCCGGGGGCGGTAGAGGGCGGTAACAGGTTGTGTTGACTGAGGGTGTGCGGAGGATAAACAAGCGTGCGAAGCTGCGCTTATTCTTTCTTATTGTTTGTTGTCGGACTTGCGTTCCGTGTGAGGAGGAAGTAACTTTTGTCCTACAGAGAAGTGTTTTGGTCTGCTGGAGCTTACTTCTGGTCAAAAGAGTCACCATGTCGGCCTCATCGGCAAAAGTCAGTAGGAAGGAGAATTCAAATCACGACGGAGCGGACGAGACCTCTGGTAACGTTCAGGAATGGCGGCTATCCTGTACAACGCCATTTTCATTTGTTTATCGTCATTTTATCCTCCATAGTGTCTTTGTGACTGGTTTTACGGTTAAATGTGAAACGATGAAGGGCGAACGGGTTGATTTATCGTCCTCTTCATGCTCACACTGAGGTAAAATGCGCTAGTCTATTCTCTAATGTAGCATGGTACGGCAGCATGAGGGGGAGCTAGCTTGCGTTAGCAGCGGTTCAAGACCACGAAGCAGGCCAATGTTAGCTTCGTGTCGGCTACGTTTGGGGGGGGTGATGTTCAGCTGCGTGGGAAAATATTTGGCGGTAGTGGTGAGATCGGCTGAATGTTTACGGTGCAGCTCCACATGGATCTCTGAAAAAAAAAAAACGCTGTTAGCGTGAATAATAAAAAATCCCGATGTTAGCTTTAGCTTTTCATTTTCACATGATCCGAGCTGGATTCTCAGATTTAGTAGCGAGGCTAAAATGAAAAAAAAAAACGCCCCTTTGTTGAGCAAGTTAGCCGAAATGCCACCGAGTTTAATTAATGAATGCTAATATGTTGCTAACCAGGGTTTATGAGGTTTTTATGAAGCGTTTGGTTTATCGATGCTTAGCTGGTTGGTTTCACAGTTTAGGATTAATTCAAACCAGGGCGCCTTCAGCTCCGACAGGAAGCTGCAGATGGCTCGGGTCAGTCTGCCATGAAGCTAGCGCACATCTGTTTTACTATCCCCCCCATGGGGGTATCTATCGATACCTTAATCATCATAACCCAAGACCCAGACTATAAACCTAACCATAACCAGTCCTTACTATGACCATAAAACCAATTATTTAAAAATCGTCCCGTCCTCGTGCTGTTTCCACAGTTTTCCGACTCTTCTCTGTTTCTGAGCTTTTAAACTGGTCTGCAGCTGTTCTCCCAGTAAATAATGTCAGCCTTTAAACTGGGAGGCAGCTGTCCACTCTTACTACTCTGACTTCATCTTTGTGTCTCTACAAACTTTAGGGTTTCATCATTTGCTGTTTTCACTTTTTTATTTCAAAATTTTCTTTGCTGAAAAAAATTCTTTGGTTTGTGTCTCCAGAAAAAGAGCAGCAGGAAGCAATCGAACACATTGATGAAGTACAGAATGAAATTGACAGGTGAGTTTGGATCTTTGTGTCAGAACTGAAGATAATTGTGTCTGGTTAACGTCTGACCTGTTCTTTTATTTTTGTTTTTTCTCTCCGCCAGACTTAATGAACAGGCTAGTGAAGAAATTTTAAAAGTAGAGCAGAAGTACAACAAATTACGCCAGCCATTCTTTCAGAAGCGATCAGAACTTATAGCCAAAATCCCGAACTTCTGGGTCACAACATTCGTCAACCATCCACAAGGTAAGTTATTGACGATTCATTCTGATTCATCAGTTTCACAAAAATAAATGAAACAAAATGATAATTTTAAATTCACAAAGCAAATTGTCTGTGTTGTAGTTTCAGCTCTTCTGGGGGAGGAGGATGAGGAAGCTCTACATTACTTGTCACGGGTGGAGGTCACAGAGTTCGAAGATATAAAGTCCGGATACAGAATAGATTTTGTAGGTGTTTGAGCTCAGATTGATGTTGGTTCTGAACGTGGAGATGATCTCCTCTGACACACTCATCTCTGTTGTTTATTTGCAGTATTTTGATGAGAATCCGTACTTTGAGAACAAAGTCCTCTCCAAAGAGTTTAATGTAAATGAGAGCGGAGACCCCATTTCCAAATCCACGGAAATCAAATGGAAAGCTGGAAAGGTTGGTTTGGAATTTAATTCTGTGATCTGATGTGTTTGGTTCCACAACACAACGTCTGTTGAATCGGTCGTTTTTTTTTAACCGAACACACTGAAGGAAAAACATCCTTTTGTCTCATGGGACTTTGTGTATTTTTAAAAAAATAGAAAACGGTTCAAAACTTTTTTTGAAGTTGTCTTTTCTTATTTGACAGACAAATTATCTTAAAAAACATTTAAATATAATTTAACCCATTTATAAGTTGTCAAAAAGCAAATAAAGTAACGTGTAGTTTGTTTTCAAAGACCACCACAAAGAGCTCGTTAAAGTAGAGCCGAAGCTTTTATCCTTCTATCACAAACCAGAAGAAGGTCAATGATAATTGTTGAAATTTCTTGGTGTTTTTCAGGTTATTGTTTGTTTAAAAAAGTTAAAGTTTTCATTTTATCACCTTTAAACCTTGATGTGACTCCTCAGGATCTGACGAAGCGCGTCGGTCAAACTTCAAACAAAGCTGTGAAGAAAAGACAGCACGAGGAACCAGAAAGTTTCTTCACCTGGTTTACCGACCACTCAGATGCAGGAGCCGATGAGCTGGGGGAAGTGATTAAAGACGACATCTGGCCGAACCCACTGCAGTACTACCTGGTATGATCTCTGTCAGTCGAGTTCTAGGGTCTTATTTTATAAAACAGTGTGTAGAATCCGGTGCGCGTGGGAAGTGGTCGGGTTCTGACCGGAGGTTTAAACACAAAGGGACCCCATCAGCGCTATTAATGTCATTGCGGATGAACTTAGAGAAATTATGGCTGTGATGTGGAACATGGTGACAGTTATGTGGGACATATCTAATAAATTAAAAGATCTTTAAAAGTGAACATTTCTGTATGAGGTGGAGTTCTGGACCAGGGATGTGGAGTTTTGGACTGGACTCTGGCACACTTGGCTTTAACATGAAACTTGCTCTGGCTGTTTTCAGGTCCCTGACATGGAGGATGAGGAGGGGGATGGAGATGACGACGATGATGATGATGAAGAGGAAGGCCTGGAAGATATTGATGAAGGTGAAGAAGATGAGGGTGAAGATGAGGATGGTGAAGGGGAAGATGGAGAGGTAAGAATGAGCCGTTGAGACGCTTCCCTCTTCAACGTGTAGAAACTAAATGATTTTGTTTTTGTTTCCAGGACGACGGTGAAGATGATTGAAGGTTTCCGTCGAGGTCTCCCTCCGATCATCCATCTGTGGGAACAAAACGTTTGCTTTGAGGGAGGATTTTGTTTATGATTTTCTTTCTTTATTTTAATTTTTTCTTTTTTAATTTTTTCTCCCCCTTTCGTCCTTTTTGTGCTCTGGGCTGTTCTGGGGAGTCCTACGGAGTTCTGCAGTGTTCCTCTTGTTCCACTGGAAACCAGTTTGCATCAAGTGTACCAGTTGCTTTGTTACAATAAAACGTATACGTGATTCTGGAGTAGTTTCATCACATTCTGGCATTTCACAGAAAGTTGTTCCTCATTTTATGCTAAAAACAAACCCACTCCCCACCATCAGTAAAGCACTTAGTTTTTTATGTCTTATAGAAAAAAGTCATTGTGTTGATGGAAAATATTTAGAGAACTGTAGTTGCTTCAGCACCTTTTGGCCCACCAAACACGTCCTGCAGGTCAATGATTCGGGGTGATGGTAGGGATCTATGCTCTTCTTGGATCTGGATGGTGAAACTGGTTTGTAGAAACAACTTTTCTGGACATTTTTAATGTAAACTTTGTTAGCAGGCCTAGTGTTTAGAAGTGCCATGTTGTTAAATATGTCCCACCTTGCTAGAAGTGGGTTTTATAATAAACCACTGTGGCTGACCCAAGTTTTAATACATTTCCAAGTGTCTGGTTTTTTGTTTGTTTTCTAACTAGTTATAGTGGGACCATAATGCAGCAGAGCCATGGGAAAAAAAATGGTGAAGTTATTTAAGAGTACAAGCAGCAAATTTTCACCCTTTATTAATGAGACTTTCAAAATAAAACATACTTGTTTTTCCTGCTTATGTATTTTGGGTCAATTTTTGTTGAATAACTTTGTGTCAAGTCAATCTGACTTATTTCCAAACACCTCAAAACTGAGTGTAAATGCTCTGACTAATGTAACAGGATGCCATCAGGTCTCTGTGGACAAGTCTGGAATCCCTGAAAGCATCATCAGCTTTAAGTAGTTCTTATAAAATGTTTACAAGATTATTTATTATTATAGAAACTCCAATCTTCTGAACATAAATATAACGGTAATTGCTATAAAAATCATCCAGTTTGTAAGTTTCCTGATACTCCAAACATGAGACGTTCAGGGATGGTATGTTTTTTTTCCAAGTCATGTATTCAGCAGTGTTGGTTATGGAGATAATTTTGCTATTATAGCTAACTTAAAAATGAATGGCCACAATCACTGGCAAGAAAAATTACAATGGCTTGGCGGAAGTGTGCGCTCTCTTGAGAGCTTCTAGTTTTGGAATACTTGATAGAAAAACAAGTAATATGTTGTTTTTGAGGTAAAATTTCAAACACGTATTCTACAAGAAAGTGTCCTAATGCTGAGATTCAGTTCTAAAAGGAAGTCATTAAAGGCCATAAGACTACAACAGTGACTTCCAACATCTTTCTTTCTTTCTATTCTTTTTAAAAAACAAAAACAGAAATACGCCGTTCAAACAGAAAAATTGATCCACCTTTTTTTTTTCTGGAGCGGAAGTGAACGGAGTACTTCCGTCTTTCTCGCGGCAGCCGCACTGTCACCATGGTAACGGGCTTTGTCCAACATGGCTGAAGCGCTAGCTGCTTGTTTCGTCTTTAACCTTTTTGTCTGTTGAACGCTGCTGTTAGTTTTTTTTTCTCCGTCATGTTCACTGACGAGGTTCTGGACGGAGTTCTGGTTCCGTCTCTGTGGAGAAAGTCCCACCAGTTGGTCCAGGAGTCGGTACGTTCCCACATTTACTTCCCAAAGGACTGTTTAGCAGAACGTCTGTACTGTTAATTAGTTACGTTGACGTAACTGGCGCTGCGTGCAGTTGGGAGTGACGTCATAGGCTTTTTCAGAATGTTCACGCTGCAGCTATTTGGCCCTCTTTAAACAGATCGTGGTCCGCTTCCAGGGATGGTACCAGGGTTTGAACTACAGGGGAGCTAAAGGGAGCTCGGCTCCCCTAAACACACTCAGCTGATACTCTAAGGGGGAGCCCTAAAGATTGTCCATGTTCAGGCTACATTTAATTTTCCCATACGATTCGAGATGGGCTTTTTTTTTCTAAGGATAGCATTTATTTGTTTACTTATTTATTGAATGTGATTAATTAAATCCACCAAACAATGCAGGTGATCCATTCTGTTTCCTTCAGCGCCGTGGACAGCAGCATTGTTCGTTTAATGCCGCAGCGTCCATAAGGACCACCTGATCTGCTTCTTTTTGTGGTTGTTAATGAACTCTCAGTCCCTTTTTTCTGATTAAACAAGCAACATTTAGTAGTAGCAGAAGGTTTTTTGCAGTAATCATGCAATAATATGCATGCACGTGCAGTAACTTGCAAAGTCACAACATACGCCTGAAAATAAGGCTCCCCCAAAAGCCCCAATGTAATTCCAACCCTGGATGGTACTATTGGTTTGGTGCAGTATGAACACCAACCAGACTCTGAAGTGGACTCTGGTCCGCCTGAAACCCGGGGGTCTCGGTTCTCTTGCAAACGGACTGTCCAGTGGACCAGATAGAAAGTTTATGCCAACCCCAATAAATCATCAGAAGAAGGAAGTGATGCAGAGTATTGTTTGGATTGGAGGAAAAACAAAGTTAATGTCCTGCACGCCACAATAAAAGTAGGAACCCCAAATCCAGAGTCCTGCACGGGTCCAAATTAACCAACCTGCACCCGAACCCGCTGACAAAACCCGACCTGTTAATATCTCCGACTGAAATCAGGACCAGACCCAAAGATGTTTAACCAGCAAGCCGCGACTTTACCGCAGACATTGAATAATTGTTAATACACCTCCCTTCACTCCTGCATCACTTTTCCTAATTCGTTCATATTTAATGTGACTGTGTTGTTTTGTCATAAAACACTTGTCATATCCACAATAATAATAATAATAAAGAAAAAAAAAATCCTGCACCTGCCAGCACAAAATAGATTTATTTAATCTATGAAATTTCAACCCGGTTTTGTTCTTTCTGCTTTGTCATTATTGATCAGGTTGTTTTGGGGAGTAGCCTGCTATCGTTGTCCAGGTGCTTCAGTCCGAGTCCCGGACTATCCTGGTGTGAATGCCCCCTTTATTAATCCTAGAGGAAAATTGTAGGGCTGTCGTAGGTTTTATATGTTTAGTTTTTTCTCCGGATTTAAAAAGTCCAGCTGAGTTAAACTGCACGAGCTGCTTCCTGCTTTTTGTCCAGGTGGACTCAGGGGACGTGGACATGGAGACAGATCGGTAATACTGTTTATGAATGAAGCGATTTTAAAAACAGAAATCTTCTCAGAGATCATTTATTGGTTTCTGAATTTTTTAACTTCTCACCTGAGGATTTTATTAATAGTATAAACAAGATCTGTTACTGTGAACGGACAAGATCAATATCTAGAACATGTCACAATAACACTTAATTGTGCATAATAATTAACAGAGTTCCAGGATACTGGAACACACCAAGAAAAAAATATTGTAGAATGTGGAGGAAACATTGGTTCAGTCTTTACCCTATATTTACAGTCAATGGTCTTTACTCAAGTGTTGTAGTTAATTAGTGAAGAAGACCCAAAAAGCCAACAAACAAACACCATGCATCATCCGTTATCAGAGTGGGTTGCAGGAGGGAGGGGGCAGTGCAAGCACAGAAACATAGATGCCAAAATGGAGGGAGCTTCAGAAAGCATATAGCCTAAAACGTTAAAAATCTCTGAGTGTTTCCAGAGGTCTCAGACACTGGAAATAAATTACTCCTGGGTAATTCAAAGGCCACACATCTGGTCAGCTCCATGATCCTGGACCTCAAGGGTTAAACAAAGATGTGAGCTAGTCATGGTCCAGCAGCAGGTCCATAAACCTTAGTACATCTTCATGGGTGGTGCAGCAGAGGATGGTGTATTCCACTATCCTGGAACTCTGTCTGTGCTGATAGATAAAACTGTGTGTGTGTGACTGATTTAACTAGACACCGATAAATGTTAATAACCTTTTTATTACTGCCTCTATAATTGATTTCTAAGCAGCTATGTTGGATTTAGGCGTTGGAACTGATGATATGGTTCCTTCATCTTTTGCAGCTGAAAAACATCTTCAAAGTCACATGACTGATGACTCTGTAAAAAATTTTTCAGCGAGGCTGTCAGACCAGAGCTGTGCACAGTGCAGACGCTGAAGTCCAGACGGTGGCGAACGCAGTTAGCTCCACTCAGACAGAGCCACAGGATCAGACCGCTGAGCAGCTGCAACCCTGGAACGACACAGAGACGCCCGGCCTGAACGACTTCCTGAGGAGAGTTGAAGATCTGATTGTTGGAGAGCTGGGAAAAAATACCCGGAGCCATGCTTTTGATGGGTTCCAGGCGAACTGGGAAGATCAGGGTCTGCAGGTCAGTAGGACCAGAACGTTATCAGCATCGTTCAGCTTCAGGAAAAGCTCTCTGTATGAATCTGTTGTATGTTTGCAGGTTTCATGCCTCCACTCCCTTCAACATCCTGGCGCTCAGGAAAAAGGTCTTCAGGTCACCGGCGTGAGCTGGAGCTGCACAGGTTCAGTTATTGTCTGCTCCTTCGGTCGGTATGTCACCGTTTCATCTGACGTCCTCACATCTTGTGCTAACACTTCACTTTTATATCATTCTGAACCACAAGCTGTTGGAGAAGCTTTCTGACGTCACTGTGATCAAACTGTTGTTTCTGGACAGGATTGATGATGGAGACTGGAGCAATGAGAGGTCTTGTGTTTGCATGTGGAACCTGGATCGTAGAAGCCTGTCCACCAAACAAGCAGATCTGGTCATAGATGTTCCTACTGCAGTCACAGCTCTAAGCTGCCACCCCAGCCAGCCCGCCCTGATCGCAGGTACGCTGGGATGTAATATGAGCTGTTCACCTGGTGGGTCAAAGAAAAAAAGAGGCCCATGAGGTGCTTTAACCTGTTCCACACTGTGGATTATTCAGCTCTGGAGGCTACACCTCCAGTTTTCAGACATCCAACCTGTGACCAAAACGTTTATGGAAAGTTAATCTCAGAAAGCTGGAGGAGCTCACTTTTCTGAGACCACAGCAAAGAGATGTAAAGGAAAAAGTCAGAAAAGAAACTTAAGGAGAAGAACGTGAGAGATGTTTGATGAAAGGTTCAGGTCTGACTGAGCTTCTCCTTCTGCAGTCACACAGGCACCGACAGATTCTCTGTCACATCTACAGATTCATCAGACCTCCAGCCCGCCTGACTACAGACCAGTTCCCCCGACCATCTGACTACAGACCAGTTCCCCCGACCATCTGACTACAGACCAGTTCCCCCGACCATCTGACTACAGACCAGTTCCCCCGACCATCTGGACCATCTGACTACAGACCAGAGACTCCACCTCAATAAACAAGTCATCTTCTTTCAGGACCAATTACAGTTTACAGCTCATCGTCATGGAGACGCCATCATCTACCTCCTTCAGAGGTAGATTGGGCATCAGGAAGCACTTTGAGGATCAGCATCTTTGATTTTTGAAGTGCTTTTAATCATCATCTCTGTTATGAGAAAGGCTCCACCTGGATTTGTGACTAGCTAACAAACAGAGCCCAGTGTGAGAGGAGTGGAAGTGATGGTGTGGGAATGATCACAACTTTAATGTAAACAAGACAAGGTGGAGGTGGTGGAGCACCTGGACACATCCAGGTGTTCACCTGGGCAACACAGTAAAAACACAACGTTTGTGACTTCCAGGTTGAAGTCGTCAGGTTTTCCAGTTACCTGGTCTGAACTTTGTTTGATGCAGGGGGTCTGTACAACGGAGAGGTGGTGGTCTGGGACACCAGTCGGACTCAGGATCCTGTACTGGCTCAAACTGGGATGTCCTCAGACAGCCACAGAGAGCCTGTTTATCAGGTGAGTGGGTTAAGTTTAACAAGGTCGTGTGTGATGGGACGTGATCAGAGTAAAGTGGGTAAAGTCACATCAACATAACAGTCCTAGAAGAAGATTAAAAGATGGTGTTTCCAGGTTGCCTGGCTGCCCCTGCAGAAGAAAGGAGAGTTTGGAGTGCTGAGTGGCAGCTCAGAAGGAAGTGTGCTGCTATGGACGGTGGTCTCAGACAAGGCCCAGCTGGTCCTGAACGCTGCGTACGCCTTAACTCAGCAGCAGCTCCCCAGCAGCTCCAGCTTCAAGGTGATCCTCCAAACAAGCTGTACATGTTACCATGTCAGCCATGAAACCAGACCTCAGCAGAATTATCAGCTGGACCAATGAGAAACTTACCAAATTTACATATTTATCAGCTGGACCAATGAGAAACTTACCAAATTTACATATTTCAACTGAATCAATTAAACAAGATCATCAGAAGAAGATGATGATGTGATAAACCATCCGTGTTGTTACACTTTCAATAGATCAAAGATTCCCAGCTTTGGTTGGAAGAGGGATTCAAACCTTGAATTCAGTAAACAAAGTCAGTTCAAAGGTCACTTGGTTGAATCATCATCTACCTGCTGCAGCTGCCATGTTATGTGACAAGTCCCAGAAATTCCAGGTGGATTTATGACTTCCTAACAAACAATTAGCTCAAAGTTTAGACCTTAATTTCCCCAAAAGTGTATTTAAGGCCAAACATAAATGTTTAGAAATGATTTAGTTGCTGAAGGTGATCAATGATATCTGTGTTTTACGTCACTCGTAGCTCCAGTGTCATCTATAACGTCACCATCATGTTTTATATCAACTGGAGCTCCAGTGCCACGTCAAACAATTTCTATTTATCCACTACTGTGCAACGGTGGGATCAATGGTACAGTTTCACATCAATCAATAAAAACTAAACAAACGAGCGCAGAGGGTAGAAATGTTGATAAAAACCACAACATTTCAAACCAAATTTAGAATAAAAAGGATTTAAAATCAGGATTTCGTTAAAAACTTGGGAGAGGATGAGAGCAGTCCAGTTGTAGGTCACCTATAGGTCTGGTGTCACGTTGTTTTCTGTCACCCGTAGGTCCGTGGCAGTAAAGCGGTGGGTGTCACCTGCTTGGCTTTGTCTCCGTGGGACTCCGACACGTTCATCGTTGGCTCAGAGGGCGGCCTGATGCTCAGATGCTCCTTCTCCTCCCAGACGCCGGTCGCAGTGGCCTTAGAGACTAAGAGCGTTGAGCTGAAAGCTCCCGCTGTGTTCTCATTCAGGCCTCGTGGTGGACCGGTGCACTCCATCCACTGCTCCCCTTTCCACAGGTAAAGAGGAACTTGTGGATCTCTATGTGGATCTTTTTACTCTCGCCACAGATCCCAAAGGTCCTGATCTGATCAGACATCTGCCTCATGTTCACAGGAACCTGTTTGTGAGTTCAGGGACTGACGGTCTGGCCCACGTCCACTCCTTACTGCAGGCCAGCCCACTGCTGTCTCTCAGAGTTTCAGACTCCTACGTGTTTCAGGTGCAGTGGTCCCCGACCAGACCACTGGTTTTTGCTGCAGCCACTGGACAAGGTACTGGAAGTCTGTTCCGTTCCACACAGCTGTGTAAACATTTTAGCTTGACTCATCATCTCCTTCCAGGTGAAGTGCAGATATTTGACCTGGGCTGCAGGTCCCTGAGACCAGCATCCACCATCGAGGGAGCACTGGGTCAGGCTGCCACTTGTTTGGCCTTCAACCGTACCAACCATCACCTCCTGGCTGTTGGGAAAGCAGACGGGACGGTCGGGATCTGGCAGCTGAGCACCGATTTGATCGAGCAGCGTCCCAGAGAAAGCGAGCAGCTGGAGCAGATAGCCAATCAGGTGGTAGAATGAGCCGGATAAAGATGGACTGAGTGTTGTGTTTCAATAAAGACAGGAGAGTTTTCCAGTTCTAACCAGTAGCGTTTATTAAAGCACACTGACTTGTTGAAGCTAAAACGGCTAAGAGCGTCTAATGGCAGAGCAGTAGAGCCACGAAGCTAACATGACAACCACAAACAGATAAATAGGTAGGACAGCTAGTTAGTAGTGAGGGGTTTGGTGCCACAATCATGCAGTTTTAGCAGTGTTCATGTTAAAGTGTGTAAGGAGAAAACGCGTCCCAGTTACAGACTGGTGGGGGGGGGGGATCAGTTGACAAACAGCGAGCGGGTGAACTCCACAAAGTCGAAGGCTGACGGGAGCTCGCGGCCCTTGCTGTCGAGGTACGGCTTCATGTGCGAGAGGCAGTAGTCGGCCTGCTCCTTGCTCAGGTTCTGGAAGGAGGAGCAGAGGGTGAGGACCACAGCAAATCTCTGAAAGCAGATGAACCAGAAACCAGTCCTACCTGGTAGAGCTCCTCTTTAGTCACGTAAGGTTTGTTCTCCGTGCTCAGAGCTCGGAAAGCGCTCTCGATCTCCTCGCTGGACTTGACGTTCTCCGTCTCACGGCTGATCATGAAGGCCATGTACTCCTGTAGCGACACGTTTCCATCCCTGCAGGCGGACAGTTGCCACCGTTACACCACACATACTAAACCCTGAGCGCACCAGTAAGACCAGAACCCTGCCAGACCTGTTGGGATCCACTGTGTCTAGTATGGCTTCAAACTCGGGGTCCGGTTCTCCCTCCTCCACCATGGGCAGGTCGTAGCCCAGAGAGCGCAGGCAGGACTTGAACTCCTGGTGGTTCAGACGGCCGGACTTCTCCTTGTCAAAGTGTCTAAATTCAACAGGTAAAGACGATTATTGACCGTTTACACCCCGCGGATAAATAAAGCCCAGAAGAAGAAACAGCAGCTCACTTGAACATCATGCTGAACTCCTTCAGAGCCTCCTCCGTCACTCCGGTGGTGTTCCTGAAAACAGAGGAAGACAAAGATGAACGTACAGCTCTTTAGCCTGACCTGCTGTGTGTGTGTGTGTGTGTGTGTGTACCTGGCCTGTATCTGCTGCTCCAGGTTGTGCTGCATCCTCATTCCCAGTTGGTCCAGTTGGTCCCACTGCTGGGCCAGACCCACCGTGCTGTGTTCTGTGTACTTGTTGTCCAGAATCAAAGCTTCCTCCATCGCTGCTCCCAAATCTTCAATCTTCTTCAGCTGGCTGCGCATGGCCCGGATCTCCTGGTGTTTACGCTGCACGCACACACAAAACACACACATCGAGACATCAGGGAACCTCTGGTCTGTGTAGCATGTTTATTTAATCTGGAAATCAGGATGGCCAGCTCAGGTCGTCAGGGCCAGAATCCTGCAGGTTTTCCGTGGAACCCTGCTCCAACACACCTGACTCAGATTAACGAGTCATTGTGCAGAACTCCATAGATTGTTGGATCCTTTAACTTGAACCAGGTGTGTTGAAGCAGGACACAATGAAAACCTGCAGGACATCGTTCTGGTTACAGTTTTATTCCATTTTGTGTCTCAGTTGTTTTTATAGGAAAGTTTGTTGAAGAAGCTTGAAATTCTTTTTTTATTTTGCTGAATTTATCAATAAAAACACGATTTCTAAAAAAAATCTTTTCTGGATATTTCAACCTTTTAACCAAAACACTGACTTGGATGCATTTACATTTTTGTTTGACATCAGATTAAACTAAGTGTTTGGTAGATTTCAGCAGAAAAGATTGAAGCTGTTCCACGTCACCGCACATTAACAGAACATTTAGATTTTTATCTAATGAACTAAAAATGTCTGAATGCAGAGTCCAGAGCGTTTACCTTGGTGGCCTCCAGCTGGGACTCCAGGGTACCGGACTCCTCCACCATGCAGGACCTGACACCAACAACAACTCAGATTAGGGTGGAGAACTTCTGAAGGATTCACTTGTTCTCTATCCAGATAAACTTTCCTGAACTCTAGAACTGTAACACTTATCTTTAGACCTGTGTTCTGCATCCATGCCAAGCATCTACTGTAACCCAGACCATGCAGGTTAGGGCTACGGTGCTGCTGCAGGGTTTTAGTCCTGATTACGGGGCTCAGGTTTTCAGTCACATGCAGAAAAACTAAATCCCAGTGACCCAAAGGAAAGACTCGTTCCTGAACTAAACACAGCTGAAGTTCACACGTGAAACGGTGCAGATTAGATCCAGTCCGCTGGTTTAAGGCGGTTCTGGAGGAGGGGGAGGGTTAGTTCAGCAGAACTGGGCCCAACATGGTGGATTTAGAAGAAAGTAAAAGAAAGCAGAAGCAGTTTAACCTTCCAGAGAGATCATCGGCTACTTGGTACTGATAGACATAGATAACCCGCCGATACGCTATGCTAGTCAGAGACAGGATGGAGGGAGGAAGGAGGACACATTAGAAAGAGGAAAGAATATTCCAGAAAAACATCCCCTTGAGGAGTCCCGCCTCCACATCCATCATCAAAAACAGAAAACAGAGTAAGTGATATTAACCCGTCCAGAAGGTACGTCCTGATGGGAAAGACCCCAACACCAGGCGGGAGGCAGTCCGAGGAGGAGGGCAGGGTGGGGGGTGGGAGATAGAAAAACAAGTTAATAACATGAAGTCACTACAGAACCAGAACCCCCCCCCCCAACCTGCTGGGTCCCGTACCTGGTCTCCTGCAGCCACTGGTGGAAGGCGTTGGCATGCTGGGCGAACTCCTGACGGAGCTTATCGTTCTCCTCCTGCCGCCGCTGCTCCTTCTGCAGCTCCAGCTCCCTCTCCTACCCCCCCCACAAACACCGCTCAGATCAACGTTTACCTCAGACAGGGGCAGAGCTAGACTTTTATACATGGGGGGTCCTCTCTAACGCTGCTGGGATAACTGGTCACATTAAATAATCTGGACCACCAACAAGTTCAGAAAGGTCCGTAGAAGGTAAGCTGGTTGTTCAGGGAGCAGGATGTGGAGCTGGGAGTGGTAGGATGGGGGGGTGGGGGGGGGGGGTAGACTGCTGATACTTGGATCTGTCTCCACCTGATCTGTGTCCTTCCTCTTTACTAACAGGACAGAAATACCTCCCTTTCTCTTCTTATCCAGAACCAGACTGGTTCCACGATCTATTATTGATCATGTAGCGCTAGCTTAGTCAGCGCTAAGCTAATCTTTTAGCATCTTTTATCGTTTATTTTCAGCTCCAACGCGAAAATCTTGATGAACTCACTGAGAAACTCACTCACTGAAAACTACATATGACATGGTTTCCCCACATTCGTTTAAAGCTAAGCTAGATTAGCACTGCTACGTAGCTTCATGCTAACATCAGGTTAATAGTCTAATTCTCTTCTAGAAATGTGCAGCTGCATTTTAATATGGAAAGAAAAAGGAAACTACTTCATACTGGTGATCCATACAGGTCTGGAAGGATGTTTCTGTCCTCCAGTGACCTGTCAATCACCCGAGGAGGCCCCCTGCTCCCCTCTAGTTCCGCCCCTGAATTCAACCTCGTAAGAAAAGTGAATGTGTCGGTCTACAGACCTTGATGATCTTCTGCAGGTTCCTCCAGGTCTCCTCCAGGGCCTCCATGGTGAACCAGGTGTAGGGGTTGGACACCACCTGGTAGCTCTTGATCTGCTGGTCCAGCTCGGCCAGCTGGCTGAAGTCGGCCTGAGCGGAGCTCAGAGAGGACCGGAAAGCCTCGTGGGCTTCACGCAGCGCTCGGATCTCCTCCAGGGAGTTGCACCTCACCGGGTCGGTCAGATCCTCCTCTGCGTTCTCAAACCAGCTGTTGAAGGCCGACGCCTTCTTAGCGAAGGTCAGGAACAGGTCTTCAACCTGGGGGGGGTGGGCAGAGGAGTACCGGATATCAGCTCAGGTTTCTGTGGATGTCTCAGAAAGTCCTCTTTAAACTAGAAGTTCCTCCTCACCTTCCTGAAGTGTTCCTGAGCTTCCAGAAGCTTCTTCTTGCGAGCAGCAGAGTTGGAGAGCAGCTGGTTCCAGCGCTTCATGAGGGACGCGTGACGGTCCTCGATGGCTCGCGACTGCACGTGTTTGGCTGCCAGCAGCTGGTCCTTCAGAGCCGTGATGTTGGTGATGCCCTCCTGCTGGAAGGCCTGCAGACCCGCGTCAAACGTCTCCTGGAGACAGACCAGAGAAGACAACAGGTCAGAGGAGGACAGCAGGAGAAGACGGAGGAGGACAACGGGAGAAGACGGAGGAGGACGAACCTGTTTGGTGAGCAGAGTCTGTACGGAGGACAGGTCTCGGCCGTAGTCGTCGGTCTTCAGGCTGTTCTCCTTCTCACCTGGACACAGAGGACAGAGACCGTGTCAGGGGACAGAGACCGTGTCAGGGGACAGAGACCGTGTCAGAGGTCAGAGACCGTGTCAGAGGTCAGAGGTCAGAGACCGTGTCAGAGGTCAGAGGTCAGAGACCGTGTCAGAGGTCAGAGGACAGAGACCGTGTCAGGGGACAGAGACCGTGTCAGAGATCAGAGAGCGTGTCAGAGGTCAGAGGTCAGAGGACAGAGACCGTGTCAGAGGTCAGAGGACAGAGACCGTGTCAGGGGACAGAGACCGTGTCAGAGATCAGAGACCGTGTCAGAGGTCAGAGACCGTGTCAGAGGTCAGAGGACAGAGACCGTGTCAGAGGACAGAGACCGTGTCAGAGGTCAGAGACCGTGTCAGAGGTCAGAGGTCAGAGACCGTGTCAGAGGTCAGAGGACAGAGACCGTGTCAGAGGACAGAGACCGTGTCAGAGGACAGAGACCGTGTCAGAGGTCACAGACCGTGTCAGAGGTCAGAGGACAGAGGACAGAGACCGTGTCAGAGGTCAGAGACCGTGTCAGAGGACAGAGGACAGAGACCGTGTCAGAGGTCAGAGACCGTGTCAGAGGTCAGAGACCGTGTCAGAGGACAGAGACCGTGTCAGAGGTCAGAGACCGTGTCAGAGGACAGAGACCGTGTCAGAGGACAGAGACCGTGTCAGAGGTCAGAGACCGTGTCAGAGGGCAGAGACCGTGTCAGAGGACAGAGACCGTGTCAGAGGTCAGAGACCGTGTCAGAGGACAGAGACCGTGTCAGAGGAC
>JBBBVU010000020.1:25462529-25472579 GCA_037177055.1 Atherinosoma microstoma | reverse complement strand
AGCGACGTCTCCTAGCGACGTCTCCTAGCGACGTCTCCTAGCGACGTCTCCTAGCGACCTCTCCTAGCGACCTCTCCTAGCGACCTCTCCTAGCGACCTCTCCTAGCGACCTCTCCTAGCGACCTCTACTAGCGACGTCTCCTAGCGACCTCTCCTAGCAACTTATCCTAACGACGTCTCCTAGCGACGTCTCCTAACGACGTCTCCTAACGACGTCTCCTAGCGACGTCTCCTAGCCACGTCTCCTAACGACGTCTCCTAACGACGTCTCCTAGCGACGTCTCCTAGCGACGGTGAAAACTCCGACACTGGAAGGTTTTTATCCGAACCTGAACAGCCGCCAGCGTGTCTCCGTAGTCCTCGCTTCCCACCAGGTTTAACTTCTCGTTGATCCAGGCTTCTTCCTCCTCCACATTGGCCACAAACTGCTGGTACTCCAGGGACTCCTCCAGCCTCTTCCCCCTGCAGCCACACACATCATCCTCCATCACATTTCTGCTTCCTGCTTCCAGACCTGCAGCCCCGTCCAGGACCTGAGCACCAACCTGGCTCCAGACAGATCTTTCAGCTCCTTCCAGTGGTCCACAAACTGAGCCAGTCTCTGCTGGATCTCCTCCTGGCCGATGCTGTTGTCGTCCGACAGCTTCTTCCCCGTATCCAGCACCGACTGGGAGCAGAGGACAGAGTCAACCACAGCTTCTCTCAGTTAAAACCTGGAAGAGATGAGGACCGTACCTGGATGGCTGGCTCGTGAGCTCCCAGCTCCGCTTCCAGCCTCTTATGTTTCTTCCTCAGATTCTGAACTCCTGTCAAATCACGTCCGTAATCCTCCGAACCCACCAGTAACTTCTTCTCTCTGGGAGGAAAAACCAAGTTTAACCGCCGGTCCAGAAGAAGAGCAGAATAGAAGAGCATGTGCTTACTTGATCCAGGACTCCTCGTCATCCAGGTCCCTGAAGAACTGGTGCAGGCGGTGGGACTCGCTGAGTTTGGTCCGCCGACCTGCCGCCATACTCTTGATCTTAGTGAAGCGCCCGTTGACGGCGTCGCGCTTGTCCTTCACCTGAGTCGTGTCGAAGGCATTGCTGGCCATCAGACTGTCGGCCTGGCCGTTCAGGTCCTTCAGACGGTCCTGAGGACAGATCACAGACACCTCATCACGTCTGTGGACACTGAAATCATTTATAGCGGTTAACAGGTCCCGTCAAGTCCTGTTTGGACACATTGTGTCATGTTGGGTTCTTTCAGGTCCTGTTGTGTCCCATCAGGTCCTGTTGTGTCCCATCAGGTCCCGTTGTGTCCCATCAGGTCCCGTTGTGTCCCATCAGGTCCCGAGGGGTCCCATCAGGTCCTGTTGGGTCCCATCAGGTCCTGTTGTGTCCCATCAGGTCCCGAGGGGTCCCATCAGGTCCCGAGGGGTCCCATCAGGTCCCAAGGGGTCCCATCAGGTCCCGAGGGGTCCCATCAGGTCCTGTTGTGTCCCATCAGGTCCTGTTGTGTCCCATCAGGTCCCGTTGTGTCCCATCAGGTCCCGAGGGGTCCCATCAGGTCCCGAGGGGTCCCATCAGGTCCCGGTGTTCCCAGATGAGGACTACCAACCTCATGAGCAGAGATATCCGCCTCCAGCAGCTGGTGTTTCTTCAGCAGGTTGTTGACTGACGCCAGATCTTTGCCGTAGTCCTCAGACGCAAGAAGAGCTTCCACCTGAAACATAGACCACCAGGTTCAGGGTCAGACCACCAGGTTCAGACCACCAGGGTCAGGGTCAGACCACCAGGGTCAGACCACCAGGGTCAGACCACCAGGGTCAGGGTCAGACCACCAGGGTCAGACCACCAGGGTCAGGGTCAGACCACCAGGGTCAGACCACCAGGTTCAGACGACAAGGTTCAGACCACCATGTTCAGACCACCAGGTTCAGACCACCAGGTTCAGGGTCAGACCACCAGGTTCAGACCACCAGGTTCAGGTTCAGACCACCAGGTTCAGACCACCAGGTTCAGGTTCAGACCACCAGAGTGTGTGTCGGGGCGTGTGCACCAGGATCTGACCTCAGACAGCCAGAAGTCGAAGTCTTTGATGCCGGTGTTGAAGTTCTGCTGCTTGTTGGCTTCCTTCAGCTTCTGGCTCTTCTCTGCAGACTTGTTGACCAGGAACTGCCACTGATCGTCCAGAGCGCCGAGACGGGCCTGAGAAGCAGAACCACAACCACAATCAGCTCTTCACATCTACAGTCTGTCAGATGGCATGAAGCAGAGACTTCTTCTGTTTCTGTTTTACATTCAGAAGGTTCACAGTTTTATTCTCCATCATGTCGACTCTTAAAGTAAAGGCTTGAACTGATCTGACTGGAAAGCGTCCTGAGACGACAAATAACGCTAAAATAAAGCTAAATTGAAAGTAAAGCTCATTATCAGATGCTTGGATCATCTACGTCTACCCTGCTTTGTCCAAACATTCAGGTTTTTAACAAACGGTTGTGTTTTGCTAACATCTAATGAAACATGTGAGGAGATAATCAGGCCCAGAACATTCAGATCATCTCCTACACGACTGATGGGTTTTCTCAGCATCAGCAGATGAAAAACATTTTAAAAAACGGACCTTGACTGCATCCTCGCTGCCGGAACAAGCTCCTCTCTGGATCAGGGCGTTCCCGGTGTCGATCACTCCGCGGATCCGGTCTGCGTTGGCGTGCAGCTCCGCTTCAAACGCCTGATGTTTCTGATGCTTGCTCTGGGATCCGGGGGGGGGGGGCACATACACAGCATGAGAACCACAAACTGATGCGAGGTTTGATACTCAGACTGAGCAGAAAGCAGAAATGAACCAATCTGACGGATCCGAAGCAGCTTTAAAACGTGAATTAGCCACGAGTGGAACCAACACACGGAGGTTCAACAGAAACACCAACGATGGAGACGTCGAAACGCCGACACACAGGTGGAGAACACAAAATGTCAAGAGCTTCTGCAACACGGCGGAAAACCAGGAGGAAGAGTCACAAAGATGCTGCTTCCAGTTTGGATCCAGCTTTCCAAAAAACAGCAGCAGGTTTCCCAACCTGCGGCTTTCATTCAGGAATTCTCCTTTTAGATCAGTTTCAGTCTGGATTCAAACTTCTGAAGCAAACTCAAACATAACTCCTCTCCAAGAAACTGAAATTAAAACAAAGCCACACCTGCGATGAATGAAACAATCCTAAAGGAAAAGGAAAAGAAGCCGGCGTCTAACGGTGCTGATGAGGGACAAACTGAGGATGGAGGAACGGAAACTTTCTATCTACACAAACAGCAGACGGAGACACATGGACGGACGTCATCGGTTAGTCAGCTGACACGCTACGCAGACTTACCAGCAGCTTGGACAGCTAGAAAAGAATGAGACAGTAAAAACATGATTCAGTCTCACCTCAGACAAGACGAGAGGACGGATCAAACATTCAGGGGCATCCGCCTGAACTAACATCTACTCATGACACCTGAAGGAGGATCCTGCAGACCTGAGAACCGCAGGTGTACCTGGATGTTGGTGGGATCCTTGTAGGACTCATCGGTGGCGGTCTGCAGCTTCTCACTGATCCACGCCTCAATCTCGTCCACATCCCGGCTGAACTGCTGCAGGGTCTGGGATTCTCCCAGTTTGGAGCGCTTCTCAATCATCTGGGCCTTCAGCCGGCGCCACCTTTTAAAAAGAAATCAATCGTGTGAATCTGATCTGGAAGTTCCTGCTTCTCACGTCTCCAGTCTGCCCAGAAATCAGGACGCAAGTTGAAATGATCGAAACTTTTATGCCAAACGCTCGCCAGACGCTCGCCAAACAAAAGACTCTCGCCAAACGCTCGCCAGACGCTCGCCAAACAAAAGACGCTCGCCAAACAAAAGACACTCGCCAAACGCTCGCCAAACATGACGTAGAGGTAGTAAAACATGATGTAGAGACGCTCGCCAAACGCTAAGTTTTTGTTTTCTTTTCTTTCTTTTATCACTTTAATGTTTTTAATATTTATTTTAAGAATATTTCAAATTACACATTTTTACTTTAACTGTTGCACAGCAATTTCCCTCGGGATAAATAAAGCATCTTGAATCTTGAAACAAGCATTCAGATCCAAAAGGCCGGTTTTAAAACCCGGTCCAGGTCTATGATGCAAAGATCCGGCAGCTCTTTCGCCTCCATCGATGAAAAGATTCTCACTCCAACACACCAGGTAGGTTCAGGTAGAACGTTGGACTGGTTGGTCGAACTTCTCCCGGCTCCACATTTTGACCCATTTGAAGGATTTCCTTCTGATCATTATCCAGATACACGGATGGTTGTTTACATCACGCTGGTCTTTATTTGAAGAATTAATGTCAAATAGGACAAAAACAACCTCAAGTTTTAGCTTCACTATGAACTATGAGATGGATCATGGGGCCGAGCTGCTTCTGGAAAATTTCCCTCCGCAGAAATACATTGAATCTGGTGGAGCCCAGCTCCTCTTTAGTGATATTAATAACCATGTTTATGGCTGCTCAACTACACTATCAGTGGTTTCATCCATCAGGATGTTCTCCAGGATGCAGGTGCAGCTTTTTTTCTCCTGATCCATTAGCAGTATATTCTCAGCCTGATGCTTCACCACAAGCACGTTCAGCTTCGTCACGTTTTCTAGACTTATGCAACGTTGGACATCTTCAGTGTTTCTGTCAGCCTCTTATCCTCTGCTGAACTTCTGGGGGAGACTTGTTCTCAGTTCAGGTGACATCATACAGACGGGGAGCTGCAGAGGTCAAAGTTCATCCAGATTTTCTTCTTCGTTTGGTTCAGAAACCATGAAAAACAGTTTGTGTGTCCGTGTGGATCTTCATTGTTCTGGATGTCTGATGTGCATCAGGCACAAATCAACACACAACATGCTGTGCAGCTGTGGATCAGAGCCAATCAGAGGAGAAGACCCAGCTCTTCTCTGCCTTTAACTGGTTTTAACTGGTTAAACTGGTGTTATTTTCCCCTGAACTCAGTAAAGAGGGAATGAACACTGACAGATAAAAATCCTCCACCTGGACCTGCTGGCTCTCTAGATCCCTGATGCTTCTTACCGGTCCAGGACTTCGTTGCAACGGTTGAAGATCTCCGGTTTGGCGTAGTGGTCAGCTCCGATCAGCTGATCAGCGAAGGACTGCAGGGCAGCGATCTTCTCCTCCTGAACAGAAACTTCAGAGTTATTCTCCTCTAAACGAACTGCTCACCGTTAAACATCTTCTCTGAGAGTGTTTAATGGACCTGGACATTGATGGCTTTGTCAAAGTCTTCATGTTTCTTGATGAGGGCCTCCACGCTGTCCAGGGAGTCGCCCTTATCGTCGCTGGCGAGGAAGGCTTCCCGAGCCGCCATCCAGTTCTCGGCCTGCTCGCAGTCCCTGTTGAAGAGCTGAGGAGGACAACACAGCCGTCAGGGGTGAAGGAGGGGTGAGGTCTACACGGTCGTGTCAGGGTGATGGCTTACCTGGAGCTCCAGGCACTGGTCCAGCATCATGCGGCGCTGAACCCAGGCCTTCTCCAGGTCGGCACGCTCGCGGTCCAGAGCCTGCAGCTTCTGCTGGATCTCAGGACTGGCGTAGTGGCCCCGAGCCAGCAGCTGCTGGCCAAACTGCTCGAAGGCCTGGAAGGTCCCGGCACGAGCATCGATCTCCGTCCGGTGCTCCTGGAGGACAAACGGAAGACCGACGGACAGCGTTAGATCAGAAATGAGCTGCAGAGATACGAGAAGAGACATCAGGAGACATCTGGTACCTGATGTCTTTCTAGAAGGGCCTCAGCTCCCGTCACGTCTTTGGCCAGCTCCTCTGAGGACACCAGTCCTCGGATGCCGTTGATCCAGGACATCAGGTCTCTGTGGAGGTGAAGGAGGAGAGGATTTATTAACATCGTTATATGATCCAACATCTATCAATCCCATCTGAAACAGGGAAAATAAACAGGATTCAGAGCCACAAGCAGTTTTAGTTCAGCTCAGACCTGGACCAGAACTCAGGTGATCTTCTCACCTGAAGTCTGACAGGAAACGCTGCAGGTCGTGAGAGTTTCCTAGCTTGTCCTTGCGCTGGTCAGCTCGTCCCACCAGGCTGCTCCAGGCGGTGTTCAGCTCGGTGCATTTCTCCTGAATATCATCCACGGCCTCCGGGTGGGACTGGATCAGACGCTCTGCCGTCTCCCCGAGAGAATTCACCTGCAGAGAGATAAGAGGTAAAAACAGCCTCCACAGGTATGAAACATCTGGTTTCCGCTCGGGCTCATCTGACCTTGTCACCCAGGGCTGCCAGGTCTCTCTCGAAGCCTTCATGTTTGCGCTGCAGAGCCTGGACACTGGCCAGGTCATGACCGTAGTTATCCGTGTTCAGGGCCTGGTTCTTCTCCTCGATCCACTCCTTAGTTTCATCAGCATCCCTGAAGGAAACAGAAACTGCTTCATTCTGACGTCGGCTCCAAGAGGAGCCTCAGATCGGACTAACCGGTTCCTTAAACTCAGACCAGCTGTCAGAACCTGAAATGGGCTCCATGTTTCAGACCTGCAGCATCATATGTTCAGGCGTACCTGTGGAAGCGCTGCACCTCGTGGGCGCTGCCCAGCATGTTGCTCCTGTCTTCAGCCAGCTGCTGTAAGGACCTCCAGCGGTTGTTCAGCTCCTGCAGAAAAAAACAAACCAGTCACATCTCTGATCTTTGAATCAGATCCAACTGGTTTCCTCTGACTTTACTGGTGAAATGTGAGCTCAGAGTCTTCTGGACCAGGGAGGCATGTTAACGAAACGTTTAACTTTAGATGAATCAGGTCAAACTGATTATTTAAAGAGTGCTGCTGATGGATGCGGACAGTGATGTCTGTGTCTGGGAACAAACAAACAAACATGGTGGATGGTGAAGATGATGTGATGAACGTGACAGAACAAGGACAAAGAAACGAAAAGATCATCAGGATCAGTTCTAAAGGACCAACATGCTGGGTAAACACCGAGTCAGGGTTCAGAGGTCAGGAAGACACGGATCACATGACGTCAGGACAATGGGGTTATTTTTCTGATGTGATGGGAGAACATGGACAGGGTGGCTTGACTGGGACTGAGCGATTACACTTACCTTGATGGTATTAAAGTTAGCCGTTGTTTGAACACCCAAGCGTACAGTCTAAGATCCAGAATGAAGGAAATATAAATAAAATAAAAAGGAAGAAAAGAAGAAGAAGAAGAAAACACCAAACCCGTCAAGGCTGTTATGATTCAAGGCTTGGTTGAATCACAACCAAACATTTACACCAATCAGGAAGCACAGTTAACCATGGTTACCATGGAAACAGATGACAAGCTCCAAACACTGAACTACAATGGATAAAACAAGGCCATTGGAAGTGACTTGGAGACGAGACCCAGAGAGCTTGAGAGGATTTTAAAGTTCCTGAACACACTGTTTGTTTCATCATACTCGGTTAATTAAAGTGACATCATCGTAGTCTGATGTCAGAAGTGGGTTTCTGAGAACAGAACTGCAGTAAACCAACAAACTGGGATCAAAATCCTGCAGAGTTATGAAGATTTTCCGTAACAGGGTACAGGACAGCGTCGTCATAACACTCGGATGCTGATAGAGCCGCAGAGAGGTGACCTGATGCTGTACGGTGACACGCTGCAGAGCTCTGATTGGTCAGAGAGTCGTAGCTGTAGTTGAACACACACTTCGCTGGTCAATGAAGCGGTCCAGTAGAAAATTTACAGTCTAAATTAGGGATATTTGTGCTCTGACGGGTCAGACTAACGGGTCAGACTAATGGGTCAGACTAACGGGGGCGTAGACTGTGAATGAGTCAAATAAAAAGAAGTATTTCTGGAGCACAGTCTGGATTTGCAGATGATTTGTGTTTCTAAGAAGAGCTGAACTTGAAATGCTCAGATCTGATCACTGACAGCATGGAAATGGAAAATAAAACCCGACGAGACCCCAGCATACTGTACCATGTGATGGAAAAACCGTTTCAGACCAAAGCTTATCGGCTGAGTGAAGCTTACCTTCCACGGTGAGGCAGTCTTTGAATCGGCTTCATCCTGTTCAAAAAACAGTAATTCCACAGTTAGATTCATGGTTTTATTAAGTTTGAATTCTCCAATTTTAAACAAAAGTAAAGTGAAATGATTTGAACCTTTCCAGGAGCAGAGCCAAGCAGTTCTTGTTGCTGCAAACAGACAAAAAGGGTCATTCCAGCTGAACCAGGATAGCTCAGAGGGAAAGTATTGGTGATTAGTGGTCAAGAAGCTCACCTGAGCCTGGACCATAGGAGCCTCCTCAGCCATGAGGCCTTCAGACTCCAGCTCCGACGCCACCTTGTTTATGTCCCTCAGACGAGATTCGTTGGCCTTCAGGTCCTTGAGTTCACAAAACACACCACACACTTTAACCATGAGCAGAACTCTGGGAACCTAAAACTTCCCATCGTCCCGTTATTCATGTAAACAGAACATTAAAGTTGTCTACGTGAAATCTTCTTGTTTATCTTTATTTAACTTATTGTTTTCTGTGCTAAGATCCAACGTTTATGTTTCATAAACTAAAAAGTTCACAAGGGGTTCACAAACCTGAAAGCCAAGAGAAAAGATAGGAAATCTGAGCATATTTACCTTCTGGAAGTCATCAAACTTCTTCTGCAGGACCTCGACCTGCTCCAGGTCAGAGCCCATCTCCTCATTGGTCAGAGTGTTCTCCTTCTCGTTGATCCACTGTTGGAGCTCGTTGGCTTCACGGAACAACATGAACTTCTTGCAGCTCTTCTCTAGCATGTCTTTCCTTTTTTCTCCCAGTTCTAGCAGAGTCCCGTACCTTCAGCAGAGAAAACAAGGTCAAGCAGAGAACCAGGAGAACGTCCAGCTACTGGGCCCTGACATGCAGCGTGGCGAGTTACTGGACATGCAACAAGACAGAAGAGGGAAGACTGAACTTCAGCAAGACAACCATGTCCAGGAGTCTTCTTTCTGTCTACATCTGGGGGGTCAAACATCCTGCGGATCATCCAATCTGGTCCGCAGGATCAATTTGGTAAACGTGAAAATAACATAGAAGATATTAACTGTAATATTTTAATAAAAGTAACTGTAATCCCTAATGTTTTCTAATGAAGTTTCATTTTTTATGTTTAAATGTAAAACATCTCCAGGTCAGGAGGATGACTGCTTCTATCGTTTCTTTCTCTCTGACTTCAGTTTGTATGATGAGGCGAGTCAGTTCAGGTGGTCAGGATTACTACACACATGTGGAAATGTACATGTACGTACATTTAAAATAACTTCTAGATCTGGAAAAGTTAATATGATCATAATGTAAAATGTTGGATTTTTGACTTCCAGATACCTGGAATTAAATGTTTGCTGGTTGTATAGATCCATTGGGATCTGAAAGGTGTAATTTACATGTGGCTAGGGGTGTGTGACAGTAAAATAAATTAAAATTCATATAAATAAAAGAAAAATATACAATATTTTTACTATGTTTAAACTAAATTATGAAATTTATTATAAAAAGTTTTCAAAATATTTTATAACTTAATAAAATTGAAAAATGTATTTGATAGATTTATTAAAATAAAATAAATCAATATGAATAAATAAAATTAAAATATGTAAATGTGTAATTGAGGCAAAATATTGTTGAAACTTGCCTTATTTTTCTCCTGAAATGTCAGTTTGTTCATAATATTTTTTTAAAAGAATAAAATGTGAACATCTTGATAATGTACTAAAACATAACTTACAGGTTATTCTGGTGTTATTTTACTGGTCTGACCCACTGGAGACCAGACTGTTCTGAATGTGGAACCTGGACTAGGAATTTAACACTCCAGTGTTTATATGTTCTGTGTTTACATCTGAACTAATTTAAGGCAACAAACCGTGCAGCTGAAGGACGACTTCATTTCTGACTAACAGCTGGTAAAACTAACATTCACGGAGGAACCTGGGATGAGACAGACGTTCTTCTATCCTTTACTGATAGAAGAACGAACCGGGGGGTGGGGTGGGGTGGG
>JBBBVU010000020.1:25426700-25440925 GCA_037177055.1 Atherinosoma microstoma | reverse complement strand
AGTGTCAAAGCGCTTTGAGTGGTCACATGACTAGAAAAGCGCTATACAAGTACAGTCCATTTACCATTTACCATTTATCCTTGAAGGGCAACTTACAATCCATAAGGAGCAGAATCATTAAAAAAGGACAGACAGAACATAGACAGACAACATAAGGACACAGGCTGCTAAAAGCACACAGAAAAACTCAAATCAGAATACAACCATTCCAGCTGCTGTCGGTGTCAGAGTGCTTTGTGCTAAAGATAACTATGTGCATTCAGGGGCAGGAGTGTGATATCTGGACAGAGTGGGGTCAGTGTTGCTGGACTGCAGTGGGGACAAAGGTGGACCTTCTCTGTGTTCTGCAGCGTGGACAACGCAGCCTGCAGCCTGGAGGGAGCCACCCAACAGCCAAGTGAACGAGGTACGAGTATGGGGATTGTGTCCTTGCGAGACCGTTCCTGAAGCTGCTTTTTCACCACGCCTGGCGGGGCAATGCAACTGCTGCAGATTAGGGAGGCCCCTGCACTTCACTGAGCAATTTTGCAATGAGGGGCTGATTTGTGTTTTACCTTGCTACCTTCCCTCAGGGAACACTGGTGATATGTATAACCTCCAGTTGCCTTTCGGTCAGTCCACTCAGTTCAACACAAGTTTGGGGATATGACAACATGCCCCGAGATGCCCATGCAGGTAAATACTCCCCTGGCAAGTAGCGATGGTGACGCCGTGATTCACCGTCTCCCTAAAAGGACTGCTTGGGTGATGTCGTTGGCTGTCACATCTAAACAGTAAAGCTTGACAATCGTGTTTGGGGAAGCCAAGTTAGCAGCAGAAGCATGTCACCGAAATGCCTTTAAAGGGAGCCTGAGCGGCTATACCGCTAGTCAAAACACATCGTTGGGCATGTCTGCGCCTTTGCTGTCATCAATCCGAGAGATTGCTTCCACAATCCAATACGAATGGCACCGTTTAGACAGTGTCCTTCCCACTGATGGAGCAGCAAAACAAACAACTGGTCCCACCTGCAACGCGTTTCGCTAATCCCTAAGCTACGACAAACTGTCTTATAAAACAGTTTCTCTATACTGACTGACTCAAGTGGCGCGTCACATAACGCCTCTAAAAGCAGCATCAGATCCCATTGAGGACCAACCGTTCTTTGCAGCTGTTTCTTTTGCAGGAGACCCTTCATGAACCTTGTCACTAGAGGGGTGGGAACTGGGAGATCTCCCTCCCCAGCCCATGTGACAGGCTGTAATGGCCACCAAATAAACCTCAATCGTGGAAAAGGAGCACCCTTTTTCCAGCAGCTCTTGCAGGAAAGTTAGGACGTCAGCCACAGAGCTCAGGAACAGGATCACACTTTATCCCCGACACCAGTTTAGAAAACGTGCCAGTTAGGCGCATATAAACTCTGTGTGGATGCTGCTCTGGCACTCTGAATAGTGTCAATAACATTAGCAGTCAGCCGTGTGGCCCCTGACTTCTCCCTCTCAGGGGCCAAACCCACAGGTCCCAGCTTTCAGGGAGCGGGTGCCATATGTGGCCCTGCGCCTGGGTGAAAAGATCCCTGCACACAGGGAGGCGCCAAGGCTCATGGTCCGTTTCCCCTGACGAGCACGTTCGTGTTTGAGTTGTACGAGCGTAACCGGAGGAAACGGATACAGGTGCACTCGCGGCCACCGGTGAGTCAGTGCGTCCAATCCAAGAGGAGAGTTCCCGCCCTGAAGCAAGAAGATCAGTGGACTCCATTCATCCTCCAAGAAGAACGCCATTAACTCCAGCAGACTGATATGCCACTGTCTTCTGCTGAACCAGTCCCAGTTAGCTGTGCTAAACCGGCATCTTGCAGGAATCTTTGTGGCGACACCGTGGGCCGGGAGCTAGCTCACCTGCAGACGAGTGTCCTGCAACCCAGGTTGACGAGGTGAAGTGCAATTAGATTGAGAAAATGAGATTTATACCTCGGGGAGGGTGGGGCCAGTCTCATTGACCTTGACAGAAATCACCTTCAGGTTGGTCCTGATCTAGACCGAACCAACAGACATTTGGTTCGGTCTAGATGAAGCACAGTTTCCTTTATTTTCCAACACATCTCCTGACTTACAGATGCAGTAATACAAGGTTAGTTATCATCTGAAGTCACGTCAAATAAAACAGTGAACACAGGTTGAAACCTGAAAATAAACAAAAAGGAATGAAGCCAAACCAGGCTGATGTCAGGATCATTGGATCATTGGTTATTGATCAGCTTTTACCTCCTCCTTGCTGCGTGTCAGCTGGTTGATTTCTGAGTTAGTCCTGCTAAGCCGGCTCTCAAGTTCCAGTATCTTGGACTGGGTGAGACGATCTTTCATGGCAGCATTTTCTCTGGTCTCTGACATCTGGAAATAAGCATCCCTGGGTTTAATGAACAGGAGGCATTGAGTGGAATATCATAGATGAGTGATATTTTATCATTATTACAAACAACATTAACCAGGAATTTAAAAACTAATCTTTTTTTATATTTTCTGCCTTTTCCCTCCGGCTCCCGTGGATCAGTCGGACATTTCCACTGTGTCTCTACTGGGATTAACAGTGTTGGATGGAAGCTTTTCACCTGCTGCTGAGCATCTTTCAGAGCCTCCTCCAGCTGCCGGCTCAACCCAGAACTTTCTCTTGTTTTTTCTTCCAGAGACACCTGATTGCTGTGGACGATCTTCTCCAGCTTGGACACGACAGCTAGAAGGTCTCTGCTCTGACTGCCAGCCTCCTCCAGCTTCCTGGTGGACGACAGAGGACAGAGAGGACAGGACCAGTCAGAGGAGAGGACAGAGATGAGAGGACTACTTTGAAGCTGCTATCCATAAAGACGAATGAGGAGATGGAGACAGATGTAGGTGGACAGACGGGAGGAGACTAACCTTTCTAAACTCTCCACCTGCTGCTGAAGCTGTCTGTTCTCATCCAGCAGAACTTTGTTCTTCTGTCTGAGGAGATCCATTTGGTTCCTTTGGGTTTCCATCTGATACGATCACACATTCACATCTGAAGCAGTTTTCTCCTCTAGTGCAGATTCTAACTAGTTACAACTATGATGAACCACAGCTCCGGTCCAATAGCCAGGTCTCTGTGTTAAATGTAAGTAAAACCCGAATGAACTCTCATCAGGACACATTTTATTCCCAGTAGAACAGAAACAACATATCAGAAGTTAAAACTGAGACATTTTACCATTTCCTGGAAAATATGAGCTCATTGCTCGAGCAGGCCTTTCACCAGTCCACTGATACAAGCTGATGCATGCTCCCTCTCCTCTTCAGTCTGCAGGACAGGTCGCCCATTTCTGTATTTTCCGGGAGGCTGCCAAGATGGCGAATGTTGGAACCTCCCAATGAGCCTCTTTCCAGCTCTTCAGAAACCTCCGGGTCACGTGGTCTTTGGGTTCATCCATTTCTTCTACACTCACTGGTTCATAGACAGATTTCTGGAAGTCTTCCTGAGTCGATGCACTGGTTTCCAGTAAAGAATCATGTCCCCAGCATCCACCCTGGTCCCCAGCACACAGAGACTCCTCCTGATTCTCTGAATCTTCTGATGATATTCTACACTGTAGATGGTGGTTCTTAAAAGTCTTCACAATTGTATGTTGAAGAACATTTTTCTGAAATTGTTCTACATTGTTTAGACGTTTTATAACCTCTGTCCACCTGAGAGACTCTGCCTCTCTGAAATCCTCCTGATAGTCTCTGAGTTGCACCTATCACTTTTCCAGCCTTTTGCTGCTCCTGTTCCAACATTTACAGATGTGTTTCACAGTCAAGCTCACATTTTCCATAAAATGGTCAAATGTCTCAGTTTCATCCTCTGAAAACATGTTTATGTTCTACTCGGAATAAAATACAGCTTGATGAGATTCTGTTTTCATTTACATTTTATGCAGCGTCCCAAGTTTTCTTTAGCTGGCGTTGTACATGTGATAAAACTGATGAGGTCAAATCGAACTTCTTGTCGCTGCTCATATTCTAACTAGAACCCATGTATGAGACGGCTGTAACCTTCATATGGAGATCGGTCAGGGTTGTGCTGAGCTCCGTGTTGAGTCTCTCCTGGCTCTTCTGCCTGTCCTGAGCCTCCTGCAGCTGGACCTGGGTGCAGCGTAAGGCCTCAGGTAGAGGCTCCAGCTCCGCCAGCCGGCCAAGAAGCTCCCTGCGCACCTCCTCTATCTCCTGCTCCAGCTGTCTTCGAACCAACTGGGCCTCGTATTCTGCCTGAGCCAGACGAGCACAGTATTCATCCGCCTCGGCCCGGGTTTTTCCAACCTGTGGAGAGTTAGTTTAAAAGAGGAAAACCTGATTAGAGTGAACACTGACACAATGTGAAGCTGTCTTTGGTGTCAGAGCTGAAAGAGAAAGTTGTAACGTTGACGTACCTGCATCTTATAGCTGTCCAGCAGGCTTTCATACTGTTTGATGGAAGCTTTGACCTGCTGAAGCTCGGACTGACACACGGCCAGCTTCTCCTCCACTGCAGAGGCTGTAACCTGCAGTCAGCACAGCATCAGCTGATGTATTAGATTACCATCACTCTACATCCATTTAAAGGTTGGATATGGAATACGGCCACAATCTAGTGTGTCTAGGTTGCAGCTGCAACGGCAGAAAAATCATTCCAGGCGTTGGGTTGCCGAGTTCGCTGCCGATACGTCAAGTGACCAGCCGGCACCGTGTCCACGGACAGGGTGAGGACTAATTTCAACTCCTAAGTTTAATTTACAGCAGTATTTAACGTTAGCCTTGCTATCGATTCTTACTTCGGCCGCTCACCGCAGTGATGAAAGTGAGCCAGCGATACTGGACAGGACAGGAGGATGAAGCTGCCTCCGTTTCCTCCGTTCACTGCGTGTGGAGGTCCATGATCGGTCTTCAGATAACTAGGATCAACGTCATAACATGAAAACAAGTATAGCAGAGGATTTTAACTGCCAGCTAACGTTCACCAAGCTAGCCAGAGAGTTAGCTTACTGATCCAGTAGAAAAGTAGCAATTTTCGAGTGTTTTGATGCCGTGGAAATGTTTTAGGTGGGTCCATCTAGTGTCCGCTTCACCTACATTTACTGTGTTTTTGCTTTTCTCCGGTAATTAGTGTGGTAATTGATATTTTCAGGCTAAATATAATTTTTTAAGGAAATGCTGTACTTTCATTCTGCCCCCTCTAAATGCCTCGTTGAGGTTTATTTTTTTTTTTTTTAAATATAGCTTTTAATAAAAATGTTCCATATTCAACCTTTAAGTTCATATAAATCAGAACAATAGAATAGACAGAAAAATAAGCTCTGAGACAGGTGTGTAGCAGGTGTAGAAACTCTGATACAACGTGTCTGTTTCACCTTCAGGGACTGGTTCTCCAGCTTGGTGGAGGAGCTCTGTGAGGTCAGTCCATGCATGTGGTCCAGCAGCGCCTCTCTCTCCATCCTGCCTTTATCTTCCATGCTCTGCAGCTGCTTGGTCAGCTCTGTTATCTGGCTGCCAAAACAAACACAACCCATAACCTTTAGAGTTCAATTCTTTCTCTGGCTGAAGCCCGTATACGGATCTCATGATATTGGGAATTCAGCCTTCATCGTACAAACTGATTATCTAAAATTTAACAATAATTATTGCTCGAACAGTGACAGGCAGCAGGTGGTGAGGAACCCTGATCCCTAAAAACTGTTTCTTATATCTTTATCTCAGTGTTCTACTCTAGGAGGAGGAGAGGCGAGTATAATGTAAAGATCTGAATATTTCTTCAGTCTGAGCGGTGCATACAGACCCGGGGTCTCATTTATAACTGTTGCATACGCACAAAATGGTGCCGGAAAGTGGTGTACGCCACTCTATGAAAACAAACATGACGGGGAAATGTCTGCACCTGCACGTAGACTCTGACCCATGCGTACCCACATTTTGGAGACGGGGAAAAATCGACGATGCAGGAGGTGAGGTGGGGAATTGCAGCTGGACTGATTCATAATCCTCGCACATTGATTTTCACTTCACACCAAACATCAGTTATAGATCCACTTTATCACAAACATTCAAACCAACATTGTTATCTGTGCCGCGGCTTTGGTGAACCACAACTACAAACATCATTCAGTATGGAAATATTTAAAACAACTCAAATCTCAACCCTGGAGCAGAGAGAAGGGCCGGTCTGTGTGGCAGCTAACAGACATGGTGCTGGGAAGCAAACAGTCTCCCTCCTGTCAGACTGCACCGCACAAGCAACATGTTGCTGCAGCGCTTTCCTCTATATGTGACTCTGACGCTGCTGTGGCCACCAAACAAAACATACTTTCTCGCCTCCACCAACGAGCACTTCCATTTCTGTGTCTAAAAAATCTTTTCTTCATTTCTTTTCTAGTTTGTTGTCATGATTTCTTCTTTGATCAGCAGCCTCCTTCATATGGAACCAGATTCATATCCTGCTCTTATTCAGAAAAGCTCTTTGTGACCGGTCTCATTGGATCTTGAAGATCTCAAGGTTCCAGATTTTCCTTCTCAGACTGCTTTTTTACTAACTACAGGTGTTACGTACAGAAGCATGCAGTACTTGTCTTAACATGTTGTAAAGGAAACATTTACACAGAATAATTTCTGCCTGACATTTCCAGCCAGGATGTCCACCAGACAGCCTCCCACTGCAGAGGACTGGTGTTAACAACAACTGTGGAAAAGGACCAAACTGGATGTGATTACTCCTCTGCTGTCTTTCAGATGTGGATGTTTTTTTCGTGGAAAGTCCAATCAGATGTGAGCAGCAGGGTTTACCTGTTCAGCAGTGACAGCTCAGCCTCCAGTCTACTCTTCTCTTTCTCTTCCTCTGCATGGCGACTCTGCCAGGCCTCAGCTGCTGACAGGGCGTCCGCCAGCTGCTTCTCCTGTTAAACAACATCTAGAGTTTACTTTTTCCACATAGTGGAGTGTTTCTGCAGACACCAGTGTGGATGTACAGAGTAATTGTTTTTGAAGAAGAAGCAGGGAGTTGCTGCTACCATGTCCAGCAGCTGAAGGTTCAGCTGACCGGCGGCGTCCTCGCTGCGCTCAGCTCGCTGTTTCTGGGCTCGCGTGGCTCGTTTTAGAGCCTCCTGGTCGGTGCTGGCTTGCTGCTTCAGTCTCGTCATCTGCTCCGTCAGGTGCTCCATCTCCACCTTCTGGCGGTTGGCAGCTTGCTCCAGGTTCTGGTAGAAAATCCAGATCCCAGTTAGATAATAATCCCATCAGGATGATGTGAACTGATCAGAAGCATGAATAAAAACATGACCAACCTTTATCTGCACAGACAGACGGTTGTTCTCTGCTTCTTTACGACGTAACTGTCCTTGTAAATGAGCTTTTACTGATTCCAGACTCTTAGACAAATCAGCTGAGCTCTTGGCATTGTCCTGTTTTTTAATCAAACAGAGTTATTTGTATGCAAATTTCTTCACCTTTTTTCTTTCGGCAAAAACTGTTATCTGTAGCTAAAAGATGTGATCCTTCAGAGAGACAAGGGCAGCTGTATTTGAACCAATCAGAGCCTGGAGAGGAGCTTGCAGTACCTTCTCAGTGTCCAGAAGTCTGCAGAGCTGATCAACCTCTTTGTCTTTCTCATCAAGTTTCAACACAAGACGCTGTAAAAAAGAAAGACAGGTTTTTCTGAGACATGACATTTCATACACCAGGAGGGATGGTTTAAAGAATAATCGACATATTGACGCCATATAAACTAGGAAACAATGAATATTAAAGAAAAATAGGCAACAAATCTGCAGGAACTGTGTGATAAATCATGTCAACATGGAGCAAAATGTCTGAGGAATGTTTCCAACACCTTGCAGAACCTATGCACCAAGAATTTAAAAGGTGGTCCAACCCAGTACTAGAAGGTAGACCACCTGATGAAGTGGACGTTGGTGTATTTTCAAATGTTAAATTTGTCATAACACATTAGCCTTTCCATCTTATCCCCCTTTTTAACCATAAGGAGTCCACATCCGGGCCCTCACGTATCAACCGTTCGTAGAAACGTTCCTAAATTTAATCCTACGAATGAAATTTAGAATGTGTGTAAGTACAAAAAAAATCCAGATTTATCAGCCATGCGGAGGCCGGTCGTACACACAGAGGTAAGTAATCAGCTGATGATAAATCCCATATGTTCTAAACTGCCTGCTCGTGCCGAGCAGGGTCATTTGTATTCAGAAACGCCCTCATTTAACCAGATATAGAGACAACACGTTCCTTCAGAAGGCACGTAAAAATCGCTTGAGTTTCCCCTCGGAGTGGTGGAGTGGTCTGAGTTTGAAGCCAACCAAAGATTTAGTTCACTCATTCAAGTTCCGTTAACGTTCACTTCAAAAGATACATTAGAAGCTCATTTGCAAAAGTTTAAGTGCAGAAGATGAATATTATTATTAATCCTCTGAAACAATACGCTGCGTAAATAAGTTAAACAGCATAAATAAACGCTGCAGATAGAAATGCGAGCAGTAAATGATACAGAATCAAGGGGAGATCTTTGTCCGTTTCTTTTTTAGAGAGCTATTGTTATGTGAAACTATTGAGAAAAAGTCTAAATTGTTTTTCTTCTTTTTTTTTCCAAGCATGCAGCACAGATGAGACGCGTCTTCAGGTGGAGGACAGAATCAAGAGAACTTCCTCCTCTCTTCGGTTATCCCGTTAGTTTAACTTGATTTGACATAACTCCCAGCATCATTCCCAGCATCACTGCTTTCATCTTCTGATGTTAGTTCCAGAGAGATAATAATGTTTTGGCCCGGAGAAAAGACGCATCCAGCACGGATGATGTAATGCAGCTCAGTGATTGACAGGGAACGTCCAACATTTCTGTCTCAGGTGACCAAAACTACTTGGACATTCATTGGAATAGTAGTCAATATAACTTTGTAACATAGATGCCACATCATGACGGTAAAACTCTAACAGGATCTCATTCGGGGAGCCAGATCAGATCAGAAGTGATGTCATCGATCAGATCAGCTGATCGACTGATGAAGCTAACGTTGCAGCGCAAAGGTTAAAATATTATTTGTTAACGTCAGATCAATCACGCTCAAGTCACATCTGTACGGAGTCTTTTGTCATTCTTGAAACCATTTAAGCTCCACGTCTGTTTACTGTTCTAAAGATTAGGCTTCTAGTGGAATTATTATTATTTCGCTGAAATAAAGAATGACTGTCAAACGCTGAGATGCTGCAACACCTGCAGACATGATGTAGTTTCCCTGTTCTACCACTAGATTCTGTTCGTACGCACGGTCAGAGCTGGACTTATATTTAGGAACATTTCTAAGTAAAAGTACAAGATGGTAAATTTCACAGATCTGTGCGTAAGAACGGTTGATACACCAGGGCCCAGGAGTCTTTAAAAAGGTGGACCGTCTTCCTTCGTTGGAAAAGTTCTTCTTTTAAAAGGACTTGGGAGTTTATAATAAGATCCAAGTCAGATGAAGAGGAACATAAACACCTTATTCCTGTCTCAGTCTCAGAATTCTTTAACTTGGCCCCGAGGCTGAGCTCCTCAATCCTGAACCAACATGAAAATGGCTCCAGGTTTCTTCATGTTGTTTATTTCCCATCTTTTTATTACCATTGAATTTATCAAATCATCAATATTAATTTTAATTAATATCTGTTAAACAAATTGATGATCCACAGCAAAGAATGTGATCATTTGATCTTCACACCTGCACAGTTTAAACTTTTAAATTTATTTATTCATTTTGGGCCATTTTTCTTGAGTTAATGAAGCTACTTAACATTTTTACATCAGGTGACAATATAACATGGAAACAATGATGTGGATAAATAAGTTTGTAAACAGCATGCAGTCAGAGATTGTTTGTGTTTGTGTCCCACTCACAGCGCTTTCTGCCTCCGTGTCCGCCAGCCGCTTCAGTAGAGAGGTTTTCTGCTCTGACAGCTGCATACAATCCATCTGCACACAAACAACCCATAAACACATGAAACTTAGGTCACTTTTTATTTGGAAACAACATTTAAATAGAACTAATTTAATAATAATTCTGATATCACCTGCTTCGCTTCGGCTCACTGCATCTTTACTGTTGCAGCAAAGCAATTAGCACACTCAGCCTACAGTTAGCATACTTAGCCTACAATTAGCATACTTAGCCTACAGTTAGCACACTCAGCCTACAGTTAGCACACTTAGCCTACAGTTAGCACACTCAGCCTACAGTTAGCACAATCAGCCTACAGTTAGCATACTTAGCCTACAGTTAGCATACTTAGCCTACAGTTAGCACACTCAGCCTACAGTTAGCACACTCAGCCTACAGTTGGCACACTCAGCCTACAGTTAGCACACTCAGCCTACAGTTAGCACACTCAGCCTACAGTTAGCATACTTAGCCTACAGTTAGCATACTTAGCCTACAGTTAGCATACTTAGCCTACAGTTAGCATACTTAGCCTACAGTTAGCACACTCAGCCTACAGTTAGCATACTTAGCCTACAGTTAGCACACTCAGCCTACAGTTAGCACACTCAGCCTACAGTTAGCACAATTTCCAAGTGAATAGATCTTGTTGATCTAAACTGATTGTTGATTCTCAGTCTAATGGTTGTTCTCTCCAAAACATGTCAGCATCAGTGTTGTGCTAGTTACTGGGGGGAAAAAGTAACAAGATACAGTTACTTCAGTCAAAAGTAACTCAGTTTGTTGATTATTTACACCAAAAAGTAATGACTTCCCGTTAAAAGTAACTTCTTAGTTGCTTTTCAAGAAGAACATTCTTAAAAATGCTGCCATTAATGTCCTTATAATTCATGTCAGTGTGGTATGAAATATAATATAAGCTCAAACATGGAGTCATTTTTCAACACCAATTTATTTGAGTTAAGCCAACAAATGATTTCTAAATAAATAAATAAATATAATAGCATAAGAAGGTTTTTTGGGGGGAGGCAGCATGTTACATGGTAAGCCCCCCAATGCACGTTCTCCTACTTTATATTTTCATTTAAGTATTCCTTAGTTATTCATGGGCATTGTTACTCTGTCTCTGTCAAGTGAAGTTGTGTGTGTGTGTGTGTGTGTGTGTGTGTGGGTAGGGGCGAGTGTGCCGGTTCATATGTCAGCCGCGGTAACCAAGGAAACGGGGCTGTGGAGATTAGATTTCCTGGGACAAAAAAAAAGGACTGTTGCATTCACGTTTCCTGTTCTGCTTCCAGAGGTTGTTGCTTTATTGTGGGCATCATCTCACTGTATAATCCTCACATGCACATTAGACTGTTAATGAGTCAAGAACATAATAGCATGAATACTATAAATCAATCTCTTGGAACATTTGATAAATTGATTGACAGTCAGGTGAAACTAGAACTTGACTGATGAAGGAGTTTCACACATCTCAGATGACCAATCAACCAATGTGTTTAGTTACCCGACAGGTGCATGTCTATATAGAGCTAGATCAGGACCAGGACCAAACTATGTCATTGTGTGGGACAATGTGAATTTCCACCGTGGTCATCGTCAGGGCCTGGTTCAGTAGCCATCCAAGGACGGTCATGGTGTTCCTACCACCTTACCGTCCTTTCCTCAGTCCTATAGAGGAGTTTTTCTCCGCCTGGAGGTGGCGAGTGTATGAGCATCACGCTCAAAATCAGAGGTTGCTGCTACATGCAACGGATGCTGCGAGTGAAGATTAATTATACGCAGTTCCTTCCCTCGTTGCATCGCAAGGGAGAATATATACGCTGTGATGTGGACGTCCAGCAGGGCGAGAAGGACGGTGGCCGGCGAAGAAGTGGTAGATGTGAAATTCCAGCTTTATTTACAGCAACGTAGGCTACATATAAATGTCCTTCTTTTTTGTTAATGTGTTTATATTACAGAATATTATGCTGAATACATTTTCTTTTTACTCTGATGTGTGGAAGTTGAATAATAATGGTTACAGTATGAGCACAATGTGTGATGTCAAGCCTTGGAGGCTACCTTTACCGTAAAATCTTTTTCTTTTTTTTTCAGTTCTATACACAATTGCTTTCACCAACATATGTTATCTTGGGGGTCATGTGAGGTAGACAGAAAAGAGTACAGTAACCATTGTCAATGAAGGACTGGGATAAGACTGAGAGGTGGACATTTCAATAGTCCTCTGCCAAAGTGACCAAACATCTAAACATTTTGTCTTGCAGAGCTTACACAATACCAAAGGGACGATGCATTTTGGGGGCGCTGACTGTTTACATGGGAAAGGAATTATTTCTGAAGCATGAGTGAACGGTTCTGGGAGAGAGATGAGCTTTGGTGTTAGACTGTTTTGCCAAATGATCTTAGAGTTTTGAGAATGTAGTCTATGTTTCAAGAAATGAACCAATGAGCCAAACCAACGGAGAAAAACTGTAACAAGCACTCGCCTGATTGGCTGACATATTTCTGGAGACTGAGGGATGTTTGTAGTCTGTGAATGAGGCTGACCTCTCCACTCACTCATGAAACAGTACCTGGGATCTATGTTGCTCTCTCAGAAGTGTCCGCAGTGTTCGGTTTGTGGCCTCGAATGTCTCCAGTTTCTGCAGAAGAGGTTCCTTCTGATTTGCTAAGATGGAGGCCGAGCCAGGCAGCTTCTTCACCAGGAGGAAGGAAAGCAGGAAGAACAGCATGTCTTCAGTCAGATTACTGGCAGGTTGGGGCCGATGACACGCAGGTTTCAGGTCGTACTTACATTTCTACCAGCGCTGCACAGTTTGGAGACACTTTCTCTGAGACGCGAGACATGCTGAGCAGCTATAGCTCCATCAGCCTCAGCTTCCATCAGCCTCCTGAGCAGGGCATCCTGATCCTGCTGCAATCTGGAAAGACAAGTCAGTATGTTATGAGCCTTTCCCCAGGCTGAGATAAGCGGTGGATTTATCGGTTTAGTTTGATATTTACTTGTTTTCGTCCATCTCCTCCTGCATCCTCTCCATGGTTCGGTGGAACTGTGAATGGTCCTTCTCCGTCTCTTCCAGCTCCTTAGTAACTGAGGCCAGCTCCTCTCTCTGCTCAGATATCGCATGCTGCTCCGCCTGACGCTCCAACAGATTCTCCCTCTGCTGCTCCACCTGAGCACAGTTCACACGGACAAACATCCAAGTGGTCCAACAAAGCCGGCTGGTAGTTCACCGATCATTTCTGGACAGCTGGGGCATATCTAACTCTGTTCAGCGTGGAAACAGACCATACCTCATTCTTCAGGTTCTTGACTTCAGTCAGCAGGCTGTCAATCTTCCTCTCATACTTGTTGATCCGTCCTTGTACGAATTCCTCTTCCTCTGATGTGAGATCAGCCAATCGCAGCTCAGACCGTTCAGGACTTGGTTCAGTGAGCGGTGGTGTAATCTCAAGGCAGTGTTTTGGTCCCTTGGTGACAAATATGCTCTCAGTAACAGAGCAGATATTTCACAGCCCCCTGACAGTCTGATAAAACTCTGTGGATAAGGCCTGAGTGCAGCGTATTACCTCCCACATGTATGACGCTTCCCTTGTGGAGACCTTTCCTGGTGGGATCCAAGGTAACTGTGTTTTTACCTTTGCTGTGGGACTAAGTTTTACCCTGGTGGTCTTTGACTTCCCCTTTAAAACAGCATGAATATACAGACATAAAATAAGTAAGATGACACCTGCAGTATGTGACATAAAATTCAGATAAAAAAATAAGGAAACTGAATAAGATAAGGGACGTATGTACAGATCAGATTTACAGGATAAAAGCATTAAAACCCCTTATTGACATTAAGGTTGACGTCTGACCTGAGGTGTCCTGGAGGGACTCGTCCTTGGGCTCCCGACATGGACGTGTACTGGTGTTGCTTCACTAATGTGCACGTGGATGGGAGGTGAGCTTGATCTGGTTCTCATTGCTTTCCTCTGTGAAGTTATCACCAGCATTAAATAATCACACATTAGACTTATAAAACATCTGAGGTGTGAAATGAAAACATTGGCCCCGAAGAAAAATAACTCCAAAATACACATTTAGTACTGAAAATGTTTTATAGTGTTTAACACTCTTTCTCTAAGGAGGTTTATTTCATTACATTTACAGTCAGGATTGATGGGAGATTATTGTCAGAAATATCAGACAAATACAGGGAACAAGGAAAACCTGTCAAATGTTTTTTGTTTGTTTTTTTATTACACACACGCAGATTACTCTCTCTCTCTCTCTCTCTCTCTCTCTCTCTCTCTATATATA
>JBBBVU010000020.1:25253217-25266104 GCA_037177055.1 Atherinosoma microstoma | reverse complement strand
CATCCATCCATCAATCCATCCATCCATCCATCCATCCATCCATCCATCCATCCATCCATCCATCCATCCATCCATCCCTACATCAACCATCCATCCATCCATCCATCCATCCATCCATCCATTCATCCATCCATCCATCCCACTATCCATCCATCCATCCATTTATATCCATCCATCCATCCCACTATCCGTCCATCCATCCATTTATATCCATCCATCCGTCCGTCCCTCCCTCCCTCCCTTGCTGTCTAACCTCTCCACACAGCAGTTTATTCATTCTTCATTCAGACTTCTTTAAAAAGTAAAAACATTTTACAAACGAGACTTGAAGCAGAGTTTCTATCAAAGATGGATAATTGTACAGGATGATTTTAGAACAACTGTTCTGAGTTACAGACAAAACTGATTCAGATTTTTACTTCCGTCATTAACAGACCTTTAGCTTTTTAGAACATGAAAATAGATTAAAAAACTAAATGAAACAAACGGGACAGATCTGCTGATTTACTGGGGAAACAAATCATTCACTTTTATTAACTAATGCATCAATAACTACAACTAACCATCCCTGGAACTGTTAACCCCCCCCCACCCCCCACACCCCACTATGTTTGGACATCCTGTAGAACATCTTCATCCTCTGAGCTGTACACAGTTACCATTTTTATAAACGTTGTATTTCATTTTAATGTAATTATTTCTAAAGTCGTTTCAACATTTTTGCCGTTTGTTCGGTGCAGACTTCTTACTTTCATTTTAAGATTAAGACAAAGAAAACCAACAGCCATAATAACCAGTGTGCATTATAAGTGACATTACCTGAGCAAGGTGTCAGGTGTGCAGCCGTCATCATGAGCGACCCTGTAGCCCACCTCCAGCCCCAGACTGAGGTCCATCTCATCGGCCACACGGAGAGCCAGGCTCACCGCCGCCACAGAGGAGGGCTGGGAGCAGCACACCAGGCCGTGAGAAAACTCGTAGGATAAAGCAAACTCCACACACCACTGAGGAACCTGGGCGAGAAGAAACATGGAGGTCAGTTAGAGGAAGGAAGACGAGCTGTGATGAAGACGGCAGGAATGACGGCTTGAACTGATTATGTCTACGAAGTGTCTGGAGGTGGCTTTCACCTTAGATTTAAATAATGTCTTTTATGGTCATATGGATTGTTCGAGATCTCTCTTAGTGCTGTGAGCTCATGCAATGTTGTTTTTCGTAAATATGTAATATATGAATGATTTCTGCTGTGTGGTTGGAAGGTTGTACATAGATTACTGCAGTTGATTATTGTGTTATGGGATACATTCATGTTCTTAAAGTAATTAATATAACGAGTCCAGGACTAGTTTCCTTTGGGGATAAATTGTATCGTATCGTGTCATTCTGTATCGTACTGTATGATACGTACTATATTGTTTTGTACCGTACTGTATCATAGGGTACTTTGTTGTGACCATTGACTGTTTATTAATGGACCGAGCCTCCATCACGTAGGTTTCCGAGGAGAATTGAGGCTCATTGCGAGGTTCCCACAGTCGCCATCTTGGCAGCGTCACATGTCACATCACTCCCGGAAAATACAAAAATGGGCGACAAGGTGGCGCTGAGAGGGGGGGGGGGTTGTTAGCGTGGGGAGGGATGATTGACACCCATCAAACTCTGAGCTGCCTGTAGCTACGAGCTGACCGAGCTAAGCTGGAGCTAACGGGAGCTAACCAGCTAACAGGCTAAAGCTAAGGCGCGCTGTTAGCCGGCTAAAAACCGCGGTTGTGCTACCCTCTGCCTCCTGACACCTGTCAATCAAAATGACATGCACCTAACAATTGAAGATATTCCAGATTAAATAACATCTAAATGGATGAGTTATAAATAAATCCCCCCCCTTCCCCCCACAGTTGTCATGAAGGTAAACTTGACCTATTAAAGCTAAAATGGATTTTTGTACCAGGCTGTAAACATGTTTATTTCTGCTGTGAAGTTGGCCTTTTTAACACGGGAGTCTATGAGGATTGACCCCCTTTTGGAGCCAGCCCCTAGTGGATGAGGGGGGAACTGCAATTTTTGGCACAACACAAATAAAGGTAACTCATCTCAATGGTCAGATCTACGCTCCAGGTCCAGGAACTGTTTCCTTGTGTCTGATCACTGCCAGGTGAGAATTTTATGCCACGGCTCCACTTCATGGAGCATTACTCTCCAGGTGAGCGGCTTAAGGAACTGTTAGGTATTAAATAAAACCAGTTTTTATCAACAGCACAGCCTCAGGATATAATGAAATACAAAACTAACTGGCTGCTATCAGCTTCCAGCTGCGTTGCACAGTTTTCTGAACTTTAAAAAAAAAGGAAAATTAGGTTGAAAGAATTTCTAACATGGGGAAGTTTTTCTTTAGTGAAGAAGTAAAAGTATGGTCAGAGGTTGTCGCATCATGGACATTCAGCCAAACATGAACCACTAAAACAAGCAGGAAGTAAAGGAAATGTCAGGACAGCGAGCAGCTCTCCGAGTCCACACGATGTCCGACTGATCTCAGATCAGCTCAAACAGAACAAACCAGGCGAACAGAAAACTGATGAAAGAAAATGCATCAATGTCTCCAGTGAAAATGGGATAGGCGGATAAAAAGCAACACTCCCAGAATGCAACATGTTTCCTTTAATGTGAAAGAGAAGGAAGACACCTGAACCGTGTTTATCTGGCCTCAACGTCATATGACCCTGCAGCACAAAGAGTCACAATAGTATGTAAGGAAATCTGTTTCACCTCATTTTACATACTTTGAATTTCACACAGTCAAATTTTATGCTTTCAAATCACTTATATGAATTTTCGTATCTTTTGTAACTTCAATATTGGACTTTTGAAGTTTTGACGAGTTAAAAAAAACAAAAATGAAAATAGATTAAAACTTAAGAGAGTTTTATTCAGATAGAGAAAGAGAAAAAGTCTTTTCACTGCTGCTTGAAACGCAAAAGCTTTTCAGAGCTTTTCATGAACCTGATTTCCTTCCATAGAATAACACTGACATGATGATGATGTATGAAGAAAACCATAGCGCCTCTACAGCGCCTGCAGAACTCAGCTGCTAGTCCTGACCGGGACCAGGAGGAGAGAACACATCACTCCAGTCTCTCCAGTCTCTGCACTGGTTTCCTGTCAGTTAATGGTTTCTATCCTGAATATTCATCAGAACAGTTTTTACATTATGAGCCTTGAACCCTCAGGTCTTCATGTCGGGACTTTTTAAAGGATCTCCAGAGTAAGAACTTCAATGGTGAGAGGGCTTTTCGCCCCTATGGTCCAGGCGTCTGGACCAGCCTTCCTGGACACCTGAGGACAGCAGGTAGTCCTGCTGTTTTTAGATCTAGGCTGAAAACTCACTTTCTCAGCCTTGTTTCATTGTTTTACGGATTTTATTCATTTACTTACTAATTTTATTTTACTTATCCGTCATACTTACGTTTTTATTTTAAGTAATATAATTTTTAGGTCCTTGGTTTTTCTTCCCAATAGCCCTTCCTTACTGTGTCGGTGGTGTGTTGGGGGTGACCCGCTAATAAAACGACCACTTTTGTTTTGTTTTTATTCTTGTACAGCACTTTGAGTTACACACTGTATGAAAAGTGCTGTATAAATAAAGATTGATTGATTGAAGTAAACAGTAGAACTGATCAGAACCTTCACATCTGATTCTTCACCTCCTTCAGCTTCCAGAAACACCTGCAGAGCTCAGATCTGATAGACATCACACACCGCGAGTATCTGCAGTCATAAAGGAACTAAAGCATGATGGATGGCTGAAGACAAACAGGCCCTAAATGGACCTGAGCAAACATTTAATCAGAGTTTACATTAAACCAACAAGTCCTGTGGTTGTTTTTAAGTCTTTCCTCTGTTAGGGTGTAGCCTCGCCTCATCTCTGCTTCACATGCACTCGTACAGCTAGATGATGTTAACTTTTGAAGTAGCTCAGATGGAGAGAAACGATGCAGAAAACTTTTTCATCACTCATCCGAACAACTTCAGCACACGAACGAGGATGAAAATACAGAGAAAAGATGAATTATACCAAATATTCAGGCGAAGCTCTGCTGTCTGAGTGGAGGATGAACAGGAATGATCGATGCTGCCTGCAGCTAATGGAGGAGATAAAGTTAAACTGTTTGGTCATGACTTGTCAACACGATGTTTAAAACGGGATCAAGAGTCTGCTTTATCTCTTTCTCCCTCCTCGGCCATTTCTGTACATTTTTCTCAACTTTATGTTTTTATTTGTTGATCATTTTGGCTGTGTTGCAGAAATAAATCTTCTTTTTAGTCATTTTAAAAAAAAAATCTCTGTTGGTGCTTTTACCTCCCTCTTGTGACCCTCATGGCCAAAAATGTCCCATTGACTTCCATTAAAACAAAATATTTCATTCCAGTTTACAACCATTCATTCTTTAATGTCACCATTTCATTTGGAAGAAAAGTGGTGATATTTGGCATTTTGACTGGATTCCACCAGATTCAACAGGTTTCCCATTGTAGCCAGAAACAGAAACATCTGGTATTTGTTGCCAGTTTATTACCATGGGACCACCATGGTAGTGAAGTTGAACCTGGTAAAAAAAGGTCAAATATCACCACTTTTCTTCCAGATGAAATGCTGAATGAATGAATTGTTTTAAACTGGAATGATAGAGATTACAATATGTAGTTTTAATGGAAGTCAATGGGACACTTTCAGCTATAAAAGGTCCCCGGAGGGAGTATTTCATACTACATAAAAATACTAATGACATCAAATCCCTTTTGCTGTTTATCTTTGACATATCAAAGACTGTAATCACCACCAAAGCCCCAACCCCCAGATATTTGTTATGTGGAAAATAATTCCTTTTTTGTGATTTTTTTCAATAACATACTAATTAAATCATTAAACTGGCATTTAAAGGGTTAAAATCCATAAAATTATTGAATGTTCTGTAGTTTGGAGAAGGTCTGAAGTCGTTTAGGTGATTTATGAGAAAAAGCTGGAATAAATAATGATGTTTGATGATGTTGCAGCAGTTTGTGCGCGTGGACGTCCATGTGGGAAGGATACAAGGCTTAAAGACACTAGGCAGAGTTGTTACCTGCACAGGTAGATGTGAAGCTGCTAAAAGCTGATGAAATGTGTGTTCAGGTTACAGCCGAGCAGAGGGAGAGGTTGTAATGCTGTCATTCATTAGCCCGAGGAGAGCTGAGCTAAGGAGCAGTTACAACAAGTAGGTCATCAAAGCAGAAACCCCGAACATGAAGAGAGGAAAACAGCTACTGTTACCAAACTGGAAGACTTCCCATCCAACACCTGACTTCCCATCTAACACCTGAATACAAATCTATGAAGATATCCTTTTCATTCATAATAAAAACTGATATCATCTGTGATTTAAAGCCTTGCTTCCAGATGCTGCTCATCTTCTCTGTTGTTCACACCTCTGCTTCACCGTTTACACGTCTGAATGATTTATTACTCATTTAACCAGATAATTATTCATCATGACAAACTGAATTTATGTTTTCAGAAGGATTTTCAATTAAATTAACAACCAAATGTTACAATCTTATAATTAGATCCTTTGTGAAATGATCCTTATCATCCTCCTCTCATATCCATCCTGAGTTGTTTCCAAGCCAACGGAGAGACATAGTCCCTCCAGCATGTCCTGGGCTTATTACATGTACCTGGGACACGTCACCAGGGAGTCATATTATATCATTAGCAGGAGGCATAAGTGTGCAATACTTTACTTTTAGATTTATTACTGAATTTTGTGCATAAAAATCAAGATTAATTGCAGAAAATTAAAAATTTTAATCATTGCGCGGGACCAATCTTTCTAACCTCTTCATAATGAGGCCTGTTATTTCCTGCCTCGTCTGAAAAAACATACCCCAAAATAAAAGTATATCTTCACAACTACCAGGGCTGTACGTATAATCTTGGTCTCTACAGAAAACTGAGACATGTGAGACTACTGCAGAAGCATCAGAATCACGATATTTGTTGCTGTGTCAGTAAATTCAGTAAATTTCCTCCTAAAATAAATTTGCTTGAAGTGGGGAAATTATCACAAGCTCGAAAGTGGACAGTGCTGTTCTCATGCTTTTCTTACATTCCCATATAATTGGGCTTTTTAGCTGTTTCTCTCCGTCATTTTGCGATGCCACATGTTAGGATTCCTGCTTCCTGGTGTCTGCAGACTTTGTGCTGCACGGATCTCACTCATTCCTCTAGAATAAGGTAATGTCTAACTAAACACGACCTTCTGAACCTCTGAAAGAAACCTGACCGCAGAAAACAGGAGCTTCCACGTTGTGTCCACAGACTACAAACATCAACAAGTCAACATTCATGCAACGTGCAAAATACGACACAACAAACACCAAAACAAAATCAAGATGTTCATGTATGTTGGAGATATGCTCTCAGTACACAGAGGACATATCATAGATGTACCTGTAGAAAAAAGTGGTGTAAAATATACAAATATTGTGCTGCTGTTTTCTTATTTGGACAAAGTTGTGGTCTGATAATGTTCAGTCATCTGTGTACTAATACAAACCATCCATCTATCCATCCATTTTTTTGCTGCTTATCCGGGGTTCGAGTGGTGGAGGTGGCTATCTAAGCAGGGAAGCCCAGACTTCCCTTATCACGGCCACATTTACCAGCCTGTCCAGGAGGATCCCGAGGCGTTCCCAGGCCAGCCGAGAGATGTAGTCCCTTCAGCGTGTCCTGGGTCTTTCCTCCCAGGGGGCCGTGCCTGTAATATTTCACCAGGGAGGCATCCTAACCAGATGCCCGAGCCACCTCATGTGGCTCCTCTCGATGCGGAGGAGCAGCGGCTCTACTCCCAGCTCCTCCCAGATGAATGAGCTTCTCACCCTATCTCTAAGAGCTGGGATATACTTGTTGTGTACCAGTGTACACGTCAACGTTGCGCTACGTCTGTGTCTCTGCAAGACGACAGCAGCAGGATGCATTGCAGACGCATTGCTAACAGGAAGTATATCCCTAAGGGAGAGCCCGGCCACCCTGCGGAGGTGAAAACCACACTGCTCTTCCTCAATCTGAGGTTTGACTATCCAACGGACCCTCCTCTCCAGGACCCCTGAACAGACTTTACCAGGGAGGCTGAGGAGTGTGATCCCCCTGTAGTTGGAGCACACCCTCCGGTCCCCCTTCTTAAAGAGAGGAACCACCACCCCAGTCTGCCAGTGCAGAAGCACAGATGTCCACACCAAGCTGCAGACGCATGTCAACCAAGACAGCCCCACAGCATCCAGAGCCTTAAGGTACTCTGGGTGGATCTCATCCACCCCGGGGCCCTGCCATGGAGAGATTTTTAACCACCTCAGTGACCCCATCCTGGTGATAGGAGCGCCCGCCCAAGTCCTTAAAGTCTGCTTCCTCATCAGAAGACATGTCGCGGGATTGAGGAAGTCTTCGAAGTATTCCCTCCACCGACTCACAATGTCCCGAATCCAAGTGAGCAGCCCTCCATCCCTACTGATGGCGCACTGCCCCCCCCATCCCCACTGATGGCGCACTGCCCCCCCCATCCCTACTGATGGCGCACTGCCCCCTCCATCCCTACTGATGGCGCACTGCCCCCCCCATCCCTACTGATGGCGCACTGCCCCCTCCATCCCTACTGATGGCGCACTGTCCCCCCCATCCCTACTGATGGCGCACTGTCCCTCATCCCCATCTCCACTGATGGCGCACTCCCCCCCCCATCCCCACTGATGGCGCACTGCTTCTCCCTCCTGAGTTGCTGGATGATCAACCAGAATCTCCTCGAGGCCGTCTGGAAGTTATTCTCCATGGCCTCTCCTCCGGTGCTCAGCGACCATCGAAGCCGCTCTCCGCTTAGCCTCCCGATACCTGCTTGGACTCAATGTCCCCGCCTCACTTGAGACATGGTTGAATATCTGTTGGAGGTGGGAGTTGAAGCTCTTTCTGACAGAGGACTCCGACAGACGTTCCCAGCAGACCTTCACTACCCGTTTGGGCCTGCCAGGCCTGACCGCCATCATCCCCCACCATCAGTTGACTGCTCCTCCCCTCTCTTCCCCCGAGTGTCCAAGACATGCGGCTGCAAGTCCGACAAACCAGATGGACATCTTTTTCTGTTACTCAATCCCAGGAATAATCATAGCATTCAAGGAGAACCACAACTAAACATCCACATGGTTACAGAGCAGCTCTCATTTTACTCTGGGACATGATGGACAGGTGTTTTAGAAAAGTCTGGAATAAAGGATCAATCATCAGTGAGACCAGCCCTTCATCCTTTACTGGCACAGAAAAATCCTAACTCCAACACTACCATGACTTCCTTTCAGAGTGAGGTCTGAATAAATCTCAGGTAATCTGATTACCTGGGTGCTCTTTCCAGATCCACTGGGTGTGCTGACCAGCACCATGTTGTGGCTCTCCAGATGCTCCAGGAGTCTCTGTCTGAGCGTCCACACAGGAAACTGTCGCCTCTCTTCCAGAAGGGAATAGTAGCGTGAAGAAAAAGGTAAACCATCATACGGGTTCACTTCCAGGTCTCCCATTCCTTCCTCTTCTCCTCCTCTTCCTCCCTCTCCTTCATTGTCCAGATCCCCAGACAGGAGGGAGGAGATGGACAGGGAATCCAGGGCTGTGGTGGGCGGCCGCTGGGATCTGGGAGAGGTGGTGGGTGACTTTGTTGGAGGTGATGACATCATCAGCAGGGGCAGGGAGGGGGCGGAGCTTACCTGCAGACAGACAAAAGCAGTGAGAAGTGATGGTATGTGGAGGAGCAGGTGTCATGGTTGCAATTTTTCTGGTATTAACAGCACAATGTTCCTCTCAGGGTTTCTGACTCAAGCACTAAATATTACAATCAGCTGAAGAGATTTTTCTCTCGGTAAGTCAGGCCGACTATGTCCAGAGCAGCACTGATGCTAACAGTGCTAGCATGAAGTGATCTTATTCAGTTCAGTTCTTTATTTTACTCATCTATCTAAAATACAAAAACCAGTTCATCAAAATACGTTTAGTAAAACTGGGACTCCCCAGAAGCTTTCTGTGGCTTATGAAACGAGGGCCCAGACACTTTACAGCTACCATAGATAAATGATAACCCCCCCCAGGATCAGAGGGAGCATTAAGATGACTCCACGATATAAACTCTAATAACTTTCTTTAGTAAGGTCTGTAATTTCTAGACATGGCTGGGATAAATAAGTATTACACCATAAGACATTACAATAAATTAAAATGAGGCTCAAATAGAGACCGATGTAAAGTGAGAAGAGCTTCATGATGAAGAAAATGTTGCAACTTAAAAAATAAGCTGACATATCTGACCGTCTTCTCTCTCTCTTCGCTCGGCCCTTTGGACCAGGGTGCATTTATCAAATTAAACACATATTCAGACCCGTTACTCTACAGGACTAAATTAGATTAGGATAAGATGTAGAATGAGCTGCTGGTCTCGCCAATTCTAAAGAAATTATAAAGATCTTTAAAGATACATTAGTGTCCCTGAGACACTGATGATGATAGAAGAGATGGAGCTCAGGGTCTTGTGGAGTTTTAAGGGTTAAGAAATAAAGAGCGTCAGTGTAAATGTCTTCAGAAGGAAAAAAATATTAAATTTCGCTCTGGAGATTAATAAAAAAAAAGTAAAAATCAGGATGTAAAAGATGGAATATTGATTTAATGTTGATTTGGATGAAATCTTTTAAATGAAGTAAAATAAAACAGAATAACTGATCATTTTACATTATTGGATAGTTTTTCATTAACTTAATTCAATGAATTTACATTTTATGATATTTAAACAGATTCTTTTATTGCACATAAAAATTACAAATAAAAATTTTCTGTTTTAATTTAACAAGTGCATTTAATTATAATTAGTTCATTTAATTATAACTAGTTAATTAATGAAGAATGCATGCCTTTTTTTCTTATTTCATTCATTTAATTGTGTTTGCTGTCAGTCACAGCCAGGATGTTGGAGCATCGTGGAAATACAGCCTGTTGCTGTTGTTGTGCATGAGGTAGTTTTGTTGTTGATCTCAGGCTGCAGCAGCTGCTCCTGAGAGCTGGAAGAAGCATCCTTATAAACAGACTGCAGACTTTTAACAGAGTAAATAATGATCCGTTCAGGAAAAATGGACCTTCTGCCTCCGACAAGACAAACTTAGTTATTGTTTCTAAAAGTGAAGAGCAGCTAAAAAACATCACAGATGTGTGAAGTTAAATTAAAACAGAACCTAAACCATCTAAAAATGTAGCGACAGAGTGATATAAGCTGCTGTGTATCATCTAAATAAAACATTTTATCTGAGACTCACAGCAGGAAACATCACTGTCCTGCTTGATGGGAGATTTTAAGCCATCAGACAATAAACCCAACCTCCTCCACAGAAAGATGGATCATCCACTAAAGCTAAAGAAACACTGAACAGTAGCGACGAGCAAACACCAAGCTGCCAGCAACCAGGAAGTTACGTCATTAGTCTGTACGGTGGGACGAACTTTGCTCACCTGGACCAACCTTCCTCCCCCACATACCCAGCAACTACTCCCACATCCTCTCCGGGCTTTCTGGTTGCAGCAAACCCGTTTTATTTCTTTTCATCCGTGATCATTTACGTCTTATTATTCATCTTTATAAAGTCATCTAATATTTATTTCTGTTTTATCTTGTTCCAGGATTTTTCTTTTTGTTATTTTCCCCCTTAAACTGTATTTATCTTGTTTTTATAGAATTGTATTTAAGTCTCTGCATGAAGAGGTTAAATATCTAAAGACTTTCTTTTTTATTTTCATTGCAAGTAAAAACAACAGCAGAGAAACAAAACGTGAAGCAAAACTTACATAACAAGTCATGACGGGCAGATCATAAATATTCCTCAGTTTGTGTTATTTATCGTGTATTAATGTAATTATACATGAGTTTATAATATATGTTATATGCAATCATAACACATTTTTATATGGATAAAAGATAAAAATCTACAGAACAGCTGCTCTGCAGGTGATATACAGAATAAAACTCTGGTTTCTTCCCACTGTCCAAAAACATGCATGTCAGGTTAACTGGTGACTCCACATTCTCTCTAGGAGTGAGTGTGACTGGTTGTCTGTCCGTGTCCAGGTGTACCTGCAGGGTAATCTATGTAAATGATGCTTCCACCGCCAGGCGCACAGCAGGATGAATGACTGGCTGATACCTCAGAGAAGCAATGACTGGAGGGTTAGTTAGTGAAACTCTTGCTTTTTTATCACATCAACAAATGGACTAATGGTTTGGTTGAAGAAATTGGGGAGAAATGACCAGTAAGACCAACTTTAGCTGCTGGTTTTATCAAATGACCCAGAAAACCAAAGAAAAAGAGAGAAGAGTCTGATAATCTGTGAGCCCGAAGCTAAACGCAGCAGGAAAAGTCAGTAAATGAGGCTTTTGTGGATCTTTTCTTTGCTTCTTGGTTATGAATCTTATATTTCTGTTGTGGTCGTGCATGGATCTTCCACATGATACTGACACTCCCATTTATTAAATAAATATGTCTGCAGACTTCAACCACATGATCCAAGAAAACAGGATCAGCTGTTTGGCACAAAAGATCTGGACAGTTTTTCATGGACAAAACCCACAAACTCAAACTACATTTTCCCTCCATTCAAAGGAGAAACAAGCAGACTTTCCAACATAAACAGATTTATTGTTACAACAAAGAAATAATCCACCAAACACTCATTTACTGACTGTGTTCAGATGATCTGACACCAACAGGCTCATCCAACAGTTAATAAGATGATATGTTTTCTTTATGAGAGAGTGAAGACCAGAATCAGACCTGTTGTGTCTCTGGGGGATAAATGATGTTTTTATTATCATGAAAACATATTATCACATTATCATATTATATTATTATTCTGCATTTCAGACATTATTTCTTCTCTCTGTGGTGTGAGTGGACGTGTCTGTCTGGGTTTAGTCTTTCTCGTCTCTTCCACCCCAGGGTTAGTAAGGCTGGGAAAGCCAGGACTATGAACCCGAGCCAGTCCGTCTTACCTGTGGGACATCCCGGTCGTCAGGTGAGGGAACCAAACAGAGACGGTCGGCTCGCGGCTGTTGTCACTTGTCTCCTTGACTCCCGGTCAGCCCCGACATACCGGCGTCCAGCTGAATAACATCCAGGAAAGAGGGAAAATGTCCGTCACCGTCCAGCCTGAGAGATTCTTCACCAGCCCAGGTGATTTTCTGGCTGCTGACTAAGATAATAAAAGACCAAGGTGTGTTGTTCTGGCTGCCTAGCTAGCGGCCGCCATATTGGATTGTTCAGCTGTCAAACGTCGTGCTGCGTTCACGTGTCCTCGGAGAGTTTGTACAAAATCTGTGGACAGCGGGACAGACAGAGATGCAGTATAACACGGCTGTTCATTTCATATTTCTTCTTAAAATTATTCAATCTTTTTGTTGTTTCATTATTTAATTGTTTTTGAAAATAACAAATTAAACAAAAAAAGAGAACTGATGGTTTTTTTCTTTTTATTGAAATATTCTGTTGTAAATCAAAATATGTACATATCAAAATTACCATTCTGTAAGTCACATAAATACAACTGTGCAGCAAAACATATAGGAGAATGAAACAAGCATCATCTTGTCAAATATAAAATAGGAAAAAGGTTGTTCACGTGTCAAAATGTAAGTACCTTGGTCCACTTAACACTGAGATAATGCCTCTTTAAATATGAGTATTTCGCTGTAGAAGGTATTAAAAAAAAAGGGGGGGGGGGGTTAAAGAATCTGCATTTATGTCTAAAGTATGTGGCCAAAACAATCAAATTCTTCCCTGCTGTCTAC
>JBBBVU010000020.1:24526641-24539291 GCA_037177055.1 Atherinosoma microstoma | reverse complement strand
GTACGGTACGGTACTCCTTACTTGACGGCTGTAATGCACCAACTTGCTATTGAGGGTTGTGGCTCAAAGTTTGAGAATCACTGGTCTTTAAAACCCTGAAAATGGTCTGAATTTTATGAAGAGGGCATCTTGTTTTCAATTGGTCAAAATTGTTGTATGCATCAGGTTTGTGTGAGGACATTTCTTCAGTTTGATGACTAATGGTGCGTTCAGACCAAACGCAATTTCGGCGTCGATTTCTGACGCTCAAAGTTGGACGCTTGACACTGGAAAATCAGACGCTTGACATCCAGCATCAAAAATGTTCTTGATTCCCGAGTCTGTAGGACCCGAATGTTTTCCTTTGCAGAAAATGCGTCTCTACGTCATGACGCTGAGTCGCTCTGGTTGGTTGACGCTCGGCGTCGAGCGGCAAAAGTTCAGATTTTCCAAGTCTGGTGTCTACTGCCACGTTGGATGCTCAAAATCTCAAAACACGCTGCTAGAAGGCTCGCCGCCCCTTGACGTGCGTCAGCCATAGACTTTGCATGTAAACCTGATGCCGACATCGCGTTTGAACGTACCATTACAGATACAAAGATTTGCTTTACAAGTTTAGATTTTAAGCATCTTCACGTACTTTTTTAAAACATTCATCATTTTTTTTCTATCTTGGATTTTTTTTTTTTTTGCTTTTGGTGCTGTATTCTGCCACTGTTCACCATATCTCTGTGATGTAATGATCATAATCATTATGATTTTGATTCTAAACCCAAAATTAAACTTATTTTGGCCTTAATATTTATTTGATAGTGAAAGTCAGGGTTGTACTACATTGCAAAAGCATAAGATATGTGATACCATTGTTAAACGTTGTGATATAAGTTGTGTGATTTTAAAAACAAATGCTTTAATATATGATGCTAGTTATGGGTCTATTAATGATACCAGCTTTTATGGGCTGTAACAATACATCAAATCGATTCTATGATCCAGTAGCATCAATCCAAATGAAATGTTTTTTTAACCCTTTAAGCCCTGAAGGCACCGTATTTGGTCCCTTCAGGGCTCTTATGTGTAAAATATACTGTATTCTAAACATTTTGTCAAATGTCTTAAGTGTTCCCTTTTTGATATCACATCAAAAGTATTCAAATACACCTTGTGGTTGCAGAGAGAGTCATTTTCCTAAAAGAATGCATTGTCGAGAAAAATAGGCTTAAGGTTCAAAGGGTTAAACAATTTGTTTATTGAAATTTTTCAAACAGAATACAATGAATGAGTGAATACCAGTAGCATTAGATATTAATGTTTAATTTTGTGGGCACAAAGGCCAAATCAGTGCAGGAAGGCCATCAAATAAAACGATTAAGTCTACCATCATAATTGATTTAGCTTAAAGGTTAAGGGTGATTACATTTGGGTTTTTTTTTGTTTCAGAAAGGGCACTTTAAAAACTGACCACTCGCATAAAAACGGATAGCTGTACGTGTGCCAAGATACGAGAGCGTAAACTAGTACCCACGAGTGAAAACTCACATCGCGAGGAGGCATTTCTGAACTGAGAGGGAACAACAGTATTTGCAGACAGGGAATCATCCTGGTGAGAGCCCATCAATCCACTGTGTCCACATATGTGGCCCAATGACCTCATGGCGGTGACCAGTGCGCTCTCAATTCTGTCCCTGCATGCTCGGCTGAACAGTCCTCGCTCGCTCAGCTGCTGGAGTTTTGGGACTCCAGAGGCGGAGACTGTGGCTGATGTGTCTTATCGTTTGATTGGTCGGTTAAAATACTTACACCGTAGATTTATATGAGGTCAGCTGGCTGAGATAATGTAGTGAATGAGCAGGTTATTCTATCTTCCCTGATGGCGTGGCCGCATTCCAAGATGACAATTCCAGGATTCATGTGGCTCAGATTGTGAAAGAGTGGTTCAGGGAGCGTGAGACATCACTTCAGTCCAGACCCCATTGAGAATCTTTGGGATATGCTGGAGAAGGCTTTGTGCTGTGGTCGGACTCTCCCATCAATACAAGATCTTGGTGAAAAGTTAATGAAACACTGGATGGAAAGGAATCTTGTGACATTGCAGAAGTTTCTAGAAACAATGACACAGAGAATGTGCGCTGGAATCAAAGCTAAAGGCGGTCCAACAAAATATTAGTGCGTGTGACCTTTTTTTGTTGGAGACATGTTTTCTTTTTGTCCAGGTAGTTAATTGAAACTGCGATTAAGATAAATGTGTTGCGCAGTCCTTGTTAAAACAGACTGGATGTGTGAAGAAAGTGAAGCCTAGAGATGCAACCTCTGCTGTTTTTGATGTTGTGGGTGTAAACAGTAGTTCATGCTGGGCACATGTCTTTAACCAGGCTGCGTATTTTTCCATAAACAGACAAAGGAGCTTCTGCTTTTTGGACAAAACAACTCTTGAGTACTTTTGATTAGGGAAATGGTTTTCCTCCTTATGGAAATGTCCAACCTTAAAAACTGGGACAGAGAATTTGAATCATGACTTGAGAGGCAAATGGGTTGAAAGGTTATTTGAGATAAAGACGTCTGAGTTTCGAAATTGCTTGCATCTTTTCCTTAAATCTTAAAAGAATTCAGTCAAGAATCTGAAGTTGTATAAGTCTTTTCTACTGTCCTTTACATTTTATAGTATTAACTTTTTTTGTTGGGGTTTTGTGGTTTTAATCCTACTCAGTTCCAGTTTTAAGGCCATCACTTGCTTTGAATGCCAAGACCAGTAAGTGTCCCAAAAGCAAATAATTCGATAATGACTCTCTTATTCTTTTCATTAAAGACTTTGTACTATCAGCATAAAGTCTTTGCATATCAGCTCTTTTCCTTTCTGAGGTTCCTTCATCGATAAGTAGACGGCACTTGATGGAATTGCATTTTAAGGGTTCAGTAAACACATCTACTATGAGAAGACAACGTATGCAAATTAGTAGTCAAATACAGTCTGAAGAGGGGGTGATGTTGGTGCGTATGGTTGTTTATGCTTCCACTGTAAATAAGGAAGTTTCTGCAGTGATTTTACAATCCCTACACCACCATTGCTTTGCTCAGAGGTGCAGCAGCAGCTGTTTGTGTCTCATTAGACTTGAACTGCTTGTGTGTTCTTGGATTCATTGTCTGGACTCCAGCTGTGAGTAAAATACTGAAGATTTGACTCATTAACTTTCATTAAGCTCAGTCAACACACACAGAGGAGAGGGGAAAGTATTAACTTTAATTCATCAGATATCCGTTTAAATAGATTAAATTGAATAGAGGCTCCAGGACACGCCGGAGAGATATTATCTCTCAACTGGTTTGGGAATGCCTCGGAGTCCCTCTGGAACTGAACTGCATATCTCCCAAACACACACACAACCTCTACTAGGATCAGTGGTAGAAAATGGATAAATGGATTAACACATTTGCAGGATTAATAACACATTAAACTATTCTGTGTGAGCAAAACCTTTTTGAGCCAAACTGAAAATCAAGACAAGCTATCTTCACTGACTGTTAAGCCTCCCACTCTGGTGTTTATAAATCTACCAGCGATGGACTCATTTATCTGTCTAGCGATTTTTATCTTTTTGTTGATTTTAGCCTTTTTTTTGTATTTGTCATTGATTTGAGCTTACACACAGAGCCCATTTACACTTAAAACAAGCGTTGAGTTGTTGCTGTGGAATAGTACAAAATTAGACAACTGTGCCCCTTGTGTCTAACTGCCATGATGCGATGCTGTGATCAACATGCTACCTAGCAACAATTAGCCCAAAGTTAGTTGCTGGTAACTACAGATAACAGGGCAATGGGACCAAAATTACATGTCATGTGATTCTTTTAAAGTGATACCAGATTTATTCTATTTGCTGTCATTATTCTGAATGACTGGATATTAACCACATTTTCCTCTGATTGAGAGAAAAATTACTGCAGTAGACTGCCTAAGAGAAGCCAGTGTTTCAATCATACCCATGTATCCATCTTTTCCCATCGAACTTCTCAGAATCAGGTCTTTGGCTGTATGAATTGTAGGGGTGTAAATCACCAGTTTGATCATGATACGATATATAGATGTAATGGATAGCGATTTGATGTTTGCCAATATCTCAAAACAATCACAATCCGATTTCTATTTGATTTAAGATCCAACGATTGACATGAAACAATATCACAGGTAATTGAACACAGTCATTTCCATTCATATAAAATAAAAAAACTTTAATATTTAATTCAAATACATGAGCTCATGAATTAAAATGTCAATCAATTTAGATAAACAATCTGTGCCTATAGTAAAGACAGAATGATAAAGTGATAACGACATACCTGGGAAACTCAAAATACAACTATCTTCGAAATAAGTGCATTTGATTAATGGTTATTGTATCAATCGATATAGATCAATAGATCGATGTATTGTTACACCCTATTCGATTGTGGTGTTTTGGTTATCTCCATCCACCTCTAGTAAACACATCTACAAATAACATCTGATTCGAGTGTCCTCCAGCTTTTTCAGTTTTATCTGAGGAAGTGGAGGATTCTGATCTCAGGATGCATTCAGACCATCCTTTTTTTATTTGAATAGATTCTGTAAATTTCAAATGAAAGCTGAATGTCCCTAACTTTGTGAGTAGTGTATGAGGAGGCTAAGTAATTTACACTTTTTCCCAGTTTTGCACAAACATCCAGTTACTCTGTCCCCTCTGCCCTGCCTCCTCTCCATCAGTCCTATCGGCTGTGGGAGTGGATATTATACTTGAGTAAGGGGAGTGAAACGCAATGCAGATCCCATGTAAACATATTTGAGGCTTAGAGCAGAATCGCAACCAGACACATTTTTTTAATTCCAAAAAAGACTCTGCTGAAGCACAAGAAAGACGACGGGAAGTACGTTTGTAACAAGTGGATTTGTAAAACCACGGATGCTGCGGATTTGAAACCTGGATCCGGTGCCATGTTACGTAAATAAATGTCACTCTTTGCGATTCGCAATTTCGGTTTAAAAACAGTAAATCGTTCAGCCCTATAGTTGTAACAAGGACCATGCATGAAATGAGTTTTATACTTTTAACACGTTATCTTTTTGGACTGCCTATTTTTATATCTTTTGATTCCAGATATCACTCAATTGTGTGTTCAACACTGGCCAGGAGAAATGTCTTGCGGTCAGATGTGGAAGAACTCTGTAAAAGTTCTAATAAAAATATGATCAACCCAAGAGTGCTAGAATCTGATGCAGCTCCATGTTTTGCTCCGATGTGGTGGAAACAGAAGTTGTCCTGCATTAACCAATAGATGAATCGGTTCTTTCCTTAAGTCACCGTCCACACTGCAGGTTTAATGCTCAAATCAGATTTTTCAGAAATCCAATATTTTTTTTCCCCCATTGTTGTTCACATTATTATTTAAATGTGACCTCCATCACACTTCAGTGTGAACTATACATGGCCCTGAAGTGACCTTTGGATAAATATGGATGCTATACTTGTTAGCATGTGTATCAGTTTTGAAGTTCTGCAATCAGATCTGAAAAAAATCAGATACGTTTTTTTTAGTTTTTTTTAAACAATTTGTTTCACATTCAGTCTTACCGTCTCTCACTTCAATGATCTATAAGTTGGATGAAATATGACATGACCATTCAAACTGAGGTTGGATATTTTCTGATTTTTATATATATTTTTTTTAAACTCAGATTTGTGCATCTGTTCAGGCTGCAATAAAAGATCTGATATGGGTCACATATGGGAAAAAATGTCAGATTTGAGTCACATTTGCCTGCAGTATGAACATCAAGAAGATGGCTGACAGAACTGAGTCAGAGTGGTGCAACAGCGAAAAAGGTCCCCCCTTATTTCCTGCTGCTCCATGTTCCCAGTGTCGTTTAGGCTGTATGAACTGGTATACTTCCCAGCACTGGCTATAGAATCTGTCTGAAGCCAGGAGAGACCTATTAGTTTTTTGTTGTCAATGCTGTAATGTTTGTTTTGGATTTAAATAGATGATTATTGTTTTGCTTTTTTACATCAAAGCCACACTGGCAACTGAAAGGCATCTGGAAAGCCACAATTACCACACAATACAAAAAAATCACCCAAACTATCAATCATATCCTCTCACTTAGCATTCTACAATATATGTAGTGCAGCAATTAAAAGGAAAAGGCTTAACTTAATACTCAGATAAAAAAAGCTTTTTTTTTGCCTATTTATTCATATAACTTTTTCTTTTATTATTGCTACCAACTTTTTGTACATCATGCTAATCTAGCATGTGACAAAGCAATATAAGTCATCAGCTCTTTATATGAGCTTTGGTCATAGAAAAAGTAATATCGGTCAACCTGTAAAATCCGGAGTTGGTTTGTTGCTGTAGAATATACACCACCATTGTTTGTTGCTTTTAGCACAAATGGGACATACTGATTTTTAGATGTGCTTTGGCTCCAGGAAGTCAGACATAAAAGTTTGGTATGTGAGTGGTGGTGAATGTTGCCTTAAGGCTCAGGCAGAGCAACCGGCTCAGAGGTGTGGTGAGTTCACAGAAACCACACATCTCCAGAAGTTTGATTTATTTTAGACTCGTGAAGATGATATTTACATCAGAATTTGTTTTGCATATCCTGCATAATAGTATTGAATAGATAGCTGAATATTTTAGCTGTGTAAACCCATTAGATAGGCTTCCATAAATAACAAGCTGTTATCTATTAATTCCTGCTGTTTTCAGAGTTTTGGCTTCAGGAGAGAAAACATGGCCTCTACCTGCTGTTTAGTTTAGTTTTACTGAAGCCGCCTGCTCACCTGGGCTGTCTGAGCAGGAGCTGCACCTCCTCCATCCTCTCAGGTTTCACCGTCGTCACTTAGGTATGCTCTCCTGCAAATCCCTCCCCCCCTCCCTTCCTGGTTGGTGTTGTCATAGGGATGCCCCAAGCCTGACACCAAAACCTGTTCTGAGACAGGCGATACCTGTGGCCCTGTTGCCTCTTAGCCTGCCTCTAGGTTTTTGTTTTTAACTTGTTTTCGTTTGTGGTGTGGGTGAAGCAGTGAGTGTGGAGCATTCAAATGGAAACCAGATGAAATGATTGTGTTAATGAGGCTGCTCTCAGGCTCAGGTGGACATGTAAATATTGCATAAACAAAACCAAACTGAGCCACTGGCTACCTGAACCATGTAACAAAGGAAAAAACTGAGAGCAAAATGAGATTTTAGTCAATTAAACTGCTTGTGGTCTTCATACTGTCATAGTGTGGGGTCTGAATATTTCTTATAAGCCCGAATCATCACTGGTAAGCATCAGAGAAATCTCTTTACTGTTAGGTTCCGCTGCCCTGGCTCCTGGCTGGGATTCAAACCTGGACCAGTTGCATCACCTTGTTCTGGACATCTTGGGTCAGTGTCCTGCTGTTTTTTTAATGTGTCCCTGCTCCAACACACCCGACTCAAATTAAATGGATCCAACAGCCTTTGTGGCTCCACACAATGACTCAATAATTTGAGTCAGGTGTTTTGGTGCAGGGATACATTGAAAACCTGCAAGATAGTGGCCCAAAAGGTCCTGATTCGGTGATCCCTGGCATAGCTGTAGTCTCTGTATACGATTTGGCTCTATAGTTGGCTGTATAGATTTTTTTCATGACAAGACCAAACAATGTTCTCACAACATTCTCTTTTCCAACAAGGAACAAAACCACTTTTGCTCTGAATAAATTTAAAATAATCGACTTTAACATTTAGTTCAGCAGTTTTTATTTAAATTTTTTAACATTTTTTAATTAATTGAATAATGAAGAATTTATAATTCAATTCCAGCTGCTGGAATATTTGAACAGAAGTCAACAATGGATCAGTATGTATCAGCATCTCCAATCAGTCCCTCTGGGATTTTGTCCCTTTTTTTTATTTTTAACCAATATTTTTACTTTTACATTATAACTTTATATAAATATTTGTTATTTTTTCGTTTACTGGAATTTGTGAAAAGTTGCAACAAATGCCATGGTGTTTACTAGTTTTTTTTCAGTGCAAAAACACAGGAAATAGATTTTAATAAATTAAAATCTGTAATTTTGCTATTCCAGCATCACACATTTTACCATCATGGCTCAAAATACCCTGTCCTTGTGCAAGTTTGTGCACACAAAATTTTTGACCGCATGTGCAATTAAGTAAAAAACACTTGTAACTTTTAGTGTTGCCCTTAGTGACTCTGTCGCTATACTTTTTAATAATAATAATAATAATAAAAAAATACTCGTTAAATATCATGAAGGTTGGTATTTGAAGAAAAAAGAAATAGCCACAGAAGTAAAACATGTTCTCACAGGCTTTCTTAATATTTATTTGAATTAATTTAACCAAATATGTTTATGAAAGGGAAAACCTTATATTTAAGAATTTATTAAACAACTGAAGTTTTCTAGAAACACCATCTCTGGAGTTTCTAGTTCTATTATTACTCAATGAATATCATACCATGTTAAAGCTTGTCTTGTGCATGTCTTTTCTGTATGCCTGTATTATGCAACATGACATTGATGTGTTAACAAGCTTTAGTTGGTGAAACTCCTGTTGCATATCGGGCAATCATTTTGCCTCCACATTAAGATCAATTTGATTGACATAGAATCCTGTTTGTTGACATTTAAACCCCCTGAATTTGTATTTCACATTGGGGTGGATCAGAAAACATAAAAACTTGATTTTCATGTCAGACATGAAGGCAGCTGTTTTTCTTTTTGCTACCAACATTCAGCAGGGGAACACAAACATTAGCAAAAACTTTACACATGACTCTCAGTAGGTTTTTTTAAAAATACGTTTTTCAAATGGTCATGAGAAAAGCAGAGAAGTGAAAATATTAACAAAGATTCTGTTCTATTCTAAGGTGTAGGTTTGATTCTTACGTTGGTTAGGGACGTAAAAGTGGATCTCAAAGGTCCCTGAAAGTATTTTATTTTTTTTTTTGTACTTTTGTTTGATATTCGTTTGCAATATCAAGCATTTAAAATTGACTGAAAATCATTTGATTTCGCAAAGGTGGGAAGGCTTTTTATGACTGTTGAAAATACTGGTGATGAATGACAACTTTTAAACACTCACTGAACAGTGTTTCCCCGACTATTTGCATTATATTAGAGGGGATCCCCACCCTCCCATAAGGTCAAGTTGATTTTATCCTGTCCTCTAAATCATGTGCGGTGATATCCTCCCCTTTTCCAGCGCCATTTGTCAATCGGCCGTCCCCACCCATCTGCCGTGGGTTATTTATTTATTTATTTTTGCTGATTTATCGTGATGGGACTGTAAATTCAAGCTCAACAAACAACAAATGGAAGATGTTTTGTTTTTTATATTCATACTTCTTCGTTAGTGTTAAATCTGAAAGCACCACACATTTTGTAGCAATAATAAAGAGTTCTTCTGTTTTGTTTTTTTTTGTGTTTCGCAGTTTGGGATTACTCTGCAAAAAGTATTCAGAAACAAAGTGTTAAAGGGAAAAGCGTTTTAAACTTGATCACAGGCTAACTCTTGCCATGTTCCTTTTTTTTTTTTTTAAGTGTTTACGATTGAATTCCCTGAAGTGGAGTTCTGTCTGGCCCTGCTCAGCTCTGTTTACATGGCTCCAGTGTCGTCTTGGCACTGGGCACTGCATTGCTTTTTAAAGGTGGATTTGTTCTTGGTGCCTAAGCTAATGAATCGTATTAACTGTGCTAACAGAGTCCTCTACACCATTAAACATTTAAAGGATGGGGACCAACCAAAGCTTGGTGCTTCTTCTTACATGTAAGCAATTTGTTGGATGTAGAACTGGAATTGGACAAAGAATACTCAAACTAGCAAACAAGGTGATTCGTTTGGCTTAATGTGAATAATAAACTCTCTGGTGACTAGGAGATGTTTTTGTTTGTGAAGAAAATGTTGCCTGCAATGTTTAAGTGATGACGCTGGATCAATTTTTTTATTTTTTACAATCTTATTGCATTTCTTTTGAACTTAGTCGGTCAGTTTTCAGTTCCTAAGTATAATAACTACAGCTCTTCTCTGATGCACTTTGGTTTTATATTTATCTAAAGATCGAAAAGGTTTCCATCCATCCATCTTCTGCTGCTTATCTGGGATGTGGTCGCGGAGGCAGCAGCCTAAGCAGGGAAGGCCAGACTTCCATCTTCCCACCCACATTAGCCAGCTCATCCAGGGGAATCCTGAGGCGCTCCCAGGCCAGCCGAAAAGTATAAATCCGTCCAGCGTGTCCTGGGCATCCTAACCAGATGCCTGAGCCACCTCATCTGGCTCCTTTCGATGCAGAGGAGCAGCGGCTCTGCTCTGAGTCCCCCACCTCCCCCCAGATGACCGAGCTTCTCACCCTATCTCTAAAAGAGAGGCCGGCCACCCTGCAGAAACTAATTTCTGCCGCTTGTATTCACAATCTCGCTCTTTCGGTCACGACCCAGAGCTCGTGACCATAGGTGAAGGTAGGAACGTAAATCGACCAGTAAATCAATAGCTTTGCCCTTTGATACAGCTCCTTCTTCACCACAACAGACCGATGCAGAGTCTTCATCACTGCAGTCGCTGCACCGACCCGCTTATCCGACCCGCGCTCCATCCTTCCCTCACTTGTGAACGAGACCCCGATATACTTAAACTCCACCACTTGGGGCAGGAACTGCTGACAAAATCCGACCCCGTTAATATCTCCTATTGAAATCCGGACCCGAAACGACTTACAATCCGCGAGCCGCGACCCGACCTGACCCGTACTTTAACACATTGAATAACTGTAAATGCACCCCATCTTCTTTGCATTACTGTTCTTAATTTATTCATATATTTAATGTGATCGTATTGTTTTGTGATAAACTCTTGTTATATCCAAAAAATGGCATAAAGAAGAGAGACAAAAAAAAATAAAATCCTGTGATCTGCCAGCACTAGATAAATATCTGCCAGCACCCGTTGTATTTAATTTTCAAAATTTCAACCCGATGTTCTTCTTCCTGCTTTTTTCATGACTGATCAGGATGTTTAGGGGAGTAGGTACTATCATGTAGCACGCAAGCAGGGGCGTTTTCCAGGTGGTTTAGTCTGCTTCAGTAATGCGCAGTTCGAACACAAACCAAACCAAAGGAAGGTGAGAAAACTTTCGTGAATCCCTGTTCAATCGGACAGAGAACCCGGACTATCTTGGTTGAAATGCCCCCTTAGATCCATAATTTGGTGTAAATGGGTTGTCTACAGCTCAGGAGGTAGAGTGGTTGCCCTCAAGCTGAAGGTTACCATTTGAGCCCCAACTTGGTCTGTTTGCATGTTGTGTCCCTCTGTAATCTATAGAAGCCTGCATTGCCGCATTCTATTTGCTCATATTTTACTTTGGATAAAGACATCTACCCAATTAATGTTACAATGAAGGGACACTTCATTGTACACTTTAATTCCTTTTCTGTTTTCTGTTTGATTAAATACCTTTATCTAGGAAAATTGGAGCACTTTAATTTTTTGGATTTCCAGTGATTGAGAGCACCCTCAATGTCGAAGATATTTAAGGCCAATTTTTAAAATTCCTTCATTTAAAAAATTTTTTTTTTTTAAATATATTAAGATTTAGTTGAATTGAATTAAATCAAAATGGAAATTCAAATAAATTTCCACTGAATTAAATTGATTTGTTTAAGTATTTTTCCATTTCGTTAATTCCACTCAAAAAGTGGTAGTTATTCAAAAAGAAATTGCAAATGGTATATCTTTATAAAATGGCCAGATCGTTGTCTTTTAAACTATAAGAATTGGTTATTGATTTATAATAAATACACAGTGATGTGCAGGCGAAACAAGTAATTTAAAGACAACAGTGAAAACACAACATGTTTGTCTTTCTTTATTGCTCACTTGTGTGATTTCAAGTTACTGCTCCAACCCATCTAATCTGATGTCAGGTCATGCAAACCCAGGCAGTAGGTGACGATCAGGGAAGGTGTGGTCACGTTCCCCAAGATGCATATGAATGGATCTTCCTTCTTTATGCTGCATTTTAGTACATAAATGCACTCCATATGCGTAGCAAGCCTTGGCAGGCAAAACAGGGTAAGCAGCAGTTAATTTCTGTTATTTTGGTTGGAAAGACAATTGATCAAGTGGATGTTTGGTTTTTGGAGGAGTTTCACTGCAATCCTGTGAAACATTTGAAACCTGTTAAAACAGACCTGGGTTCAGCTGATCAAACCAGCTGTAACCAAACCCGTTCTGAGTTCCTGGGATTCATTTGTATTCATGTTTTCTTTGTGCTGCTATTTGGTATGCATGGGATATATTTAGCTTTCTTAAAGTGCCCAGTGATGATTTGCATCTAAAAACATGTAAAACCTGATGTTACCGTCAAAGCCATCAGCTGATGACTATCAGTATTTCTTTACTGTTTCTTCCTTGTTTGAGAAACAAAACTTGGCCCACAATTAAATCGACATTAATTTAATCACTTATTATTTTACAGAACAGCTTCTGTGCCCATTCTTTTGTTTCTCTTCATCCACATTTAGTATCTTTCACGTTTTAATCGAATAACGAAAGCATAAAATACTAAAATGTCCAGTAATGTTACAAAAATATTCAACGCTAGCTGTTCAGGGAGAACTGTAGTGGTCAACCACTGTCATTGCAAG
>JBBBVU010000020.1:24506010-24522621 GCA_037177055.1 Atherinosoma microstoma | reverse complement strand
TGTCCAGTAATGTTACAAAAATATTCAACGCTAGCTGTTCAGGGAGAACTGTAGTGGTCAACCACTGTCATTGCAAGCTCTCCACCTAGTGGTTGCTCTGTCTTGAGAGTAGAGCTCCGAGCATTTGCCTGGTTCGCCTGCTGGCAAGCAGTGCCTCTGTGTGGTTGTAGTGCTTGGGTGGAAGAGGCTGGATGTGTTACCTTGACATGTCGCAACGTGTTTTTGCACAGTTTATAATTGACATTTCTTTATCGACATCGTCCTTGCTGAACCCAAAATGTTGTGAACGATTGTTGTGGATTTTTTCATAAAAAGAACAACAATCTGCTGCTCTTCCTATTCTGAGGCCGCACTAGCCGCTTGAACATTTGAATCGTCCTCTACAACCTCACTGTCAGAGCCGTGCTCATCTCACTGTCTCATTATGTAGTCATGTGACTACACAATGCTGTTCACGTAATACAGCATATTTAAGGGACATGAACATTGCCTTCCTACACAGCCAAAAAAGACAAAAACCCTTTGTATTAAACATTTTTTTAAGCACAGAATTTACCGACATAGGCAAAATGATGTCGGTTATCGTTGTAAATTTTGGTATCAGTAAATTTTTGATGCATCGCCCAGGACTAATATGAAATTCTTCTTAAGTTATAGTCTGAGTTTATCATTTTTCCACCAGAAACTTAAAGTGCGAAGATGAGTCGGCCGCGCACAGACTCGCAGGGGTCCCTGGGGCCTGATGATGAGGCCATGCCGTACAGTGACGACGAGACGGACGATGAATTGGACGAAAGCTCTGAAGAAGAGGTAGAAGAGCCTGTGGAAGCACCACATCCCCCAGTGGAAACAAGACCCAGCGGTATGTTTCTTTGAGTTATTTCTTTTGGAAATTTCTAAGTCTAATCCAATTATTTATTTTACAAATGGCTTTTGATGTTTTTCAGACATCGGCTGGAAGGTGAAAGCCAATGACCGACCGTATCACCATTTGCCGGAGTTCCAGAAAAAAGTCTTCCTGTGCGTAAAGAAGAGCAGATACTCTGTAAGTTCAACTCTTCACAAATGCGCCACGTCATTGGTCCTGACACACCCTGTGCAAATACCAGGGAAAGTGTGTATTTTGCATGTCTTCGTCCACGTCATCAGCCTGTCAAAGCATTTACATTAATTGTGTTGGGAGTTATTTATTCCTTAACTTTACTTTGTTTTAAACAAAGATGAAAATTGCAAGTAAGATTTAAGTTTATCTACACAAATAAAACTGGATTATATCTCTTGGTTAATCTGCAGCTCCTTTTGTTAAATTAATCTACTCTTCATGTGGAAAGCGATCGCCTCCTGTGTGAGGTGTTCCCTCCAGCTGAGTGGTGCAGCTCAGGTTGGCGAACACAAGTGTTTTTGTGTCTGAAGCCGTGTCATCGGCTTTTGTGAAGCCTGAAACCTGATCCAGCAGCCGAGACAACCTTTACCAACAAATGCAGTGAGAGCCAGTTAAACTAAGTGCAGAAAGTCTTAGAAACAACTTAAACAGCAGCAATATTCTGCTCAATCCTACATTAAGCTGGGCATGAGAAAATGTTTGACTCTCTTTGTATGGACCCAGGGCTTAAAGTTTTCTGGCAACGTGCCGGATTTCCGGCGTGTGGAGTTTTTGCGGCAAAAAAACAAACATTATTTGATAATGTGTGCGCTAATGTGGACTATTGTCACGCTGAGTTAATCACGCTGAGTTAAGAGGAGCGCTGCTTTGCTCCCAATTAAATGCAATACTAACCAATCAGAAGTTGAGCAGGGCCTTGGAAAAGCTGTGGTTGAGAAAAGATCCAGCTCTACGGTATTGGTAGAGCTTAGATCTACGCTATCGGTTCTTTAGATACGATAGAGCAGAGACGTTGGGGAATTCTGTCGCTGGAAACACAGTGGAAGCACCGTGCTGCGGCTTCACAGCTGATTGCAGCAGCTCAAGGCAGTGGGAGCTTTGGTTCACCAGTGCTTCTGAGGCTGCACTGAAGTGCCGTGGTGCTCCGCTTCTCTGTAATAGACAGCATCACATGGCTGGTGCTGCAGCAACAGAAGTGACTAATCTGCTTTCGCTGTAACTGCTAAATAGTTGTTTTAAATAAGGGGCAGTTTTGTTAAGGCATTTGCATCAAGAGCACATTTATTTATATTAAATTTATTTTTTACTTCTCTGTAAAGTGAAGGGAGCTTAACCCTGAAGCTAGCTGCAGCTTCGGCTCAGGAGGAAACATCTCCCTTGTGTCTCCTAAACACAGTCTGTTGGCAGAAGCAGGAAAGGTTAACAGTGATAGCAGAAGCAAAAGACCGGAGCAGCACAGTTACTAAACAATCACAAAAATGTTGCATTTCAGGAGCAAAAAGACCAGATGGAAAGTTAATGACAATTTTTTTGTTTTGTTGTAGCTAACAGCTCGTGTAGAATGGTGTTAAGTTCACCCAGTAAATCAGCTGCTCCCCATGCAGAGGCTACAGCTCCTTGATGAACATGCCCCAGGTCCTCATTTGCATGGCACCCTCCTTTCTATCTGAACCCCTTTCCTGCTAACCTACTGAACAAGAAAGTTCATGAGAATCCACAAAAAAAAAAAAAAACTCAAGTGTGTGGAGGGCACACATTATTTAATTCAGTTTACAGATTCCCTCTGGGGATAAAGTATTTTTCATTTCATTATTGATGATGTCACAAGTAACCGACTAATCAATCTTAATTAGCCTGAATGCTCAAGAAATGTCTTAAAATGTGTATCTCTGTTTTTTTACAGTGCCAATTTAAGTAATCTCATTGTGCTTTGAAAGAGGCAGTTCAGTAAAGTAGTCACTATGATCCAATTAACTCTGTTATCCAATAATCTTATGATCCAGTTCAATTCAGCTTTATTTTTTAAAGTGTCAATTCATAACAGTTGTTTCAAGGCACTTTACAGACATAAACAATTCAAGCCGATTCCTTGTGATTTGCATTAGTCTACTAACAAGCCAATTCATAAAGAGTAATTGCCTAGCTCAGGAAGACATGAATTCCTTTTAATCCTCAAGTCCAGTTCATTCATATTGAGCTCATATTTATGTCAAGTCATGAAGTTTCCTAGCTAAGGAAACATTATCCAAGTTACTTGGAAATTCCTTCCAGTACTGGTTTGATAAATTAAAGTAATTGGTTTTCTGCATGACGTTGTAAATCTCTTTAATCATTGTGGAGGAACTTTGGTCCACATCTCCTTGACGGCATTGTTTCAGTTTACTTAGGTTTCCATGTTGTTGTCGTTTTCTATGCACAGCTCTCTGAAGGTCCCACTGCAGTGTTTCAATCAAGTTAAGCTCAGGACTGACCTGGTCATGTCAACATCTTGATTCTAGGGGGCAAGATATTGGATTTTTGCCTCATTTGTATGCAGTGCTGTTATTCTTGCCAAAACTGATGCTGTTACATTAGAGCTGAACATCTCCACATTGCCCCAGAAGTCTTGGGGTTTGTTCAGACGCAACTGTTCGAACCTAAGCCATCCTGCCATGTTACTTTTTTAGGGCGAGGAACTTTCTCCTGCGACACAAACCACACTTGTTCAGTATTTTTCTAATACTGTCATTACTTATAACATTAAACAGGCTAAATGAGGCCTGGAGGGTCTCTGATGTAGATCTTGAATTTAGTGAACATTACATGGTCTAACTTTGGAGTGAACTTGTGTGCATGCCTATTCCTCACTAGATTAGCAGCTGTTTTGAATGTTTTCCACTTTGGATAATAATCCCAATTGTGGAATCTCTGCTTTCATAGAGGTGGCCGCACTTGCAGATTTTCAATTAATCAAGTACATTTGATTAGCAACATCCTGGCTGTTACTTACCTTAATTCCTATGGAAGCAGTAAGGGTTGACTTTACCCAGTTTTCCCCAAACACTTTTCTGCATTTTGGCTTTGTTTTGATTCTTTTTGTAATGACATGGTGTAATGACATCTTAGGCTTTCATCTGAGGTTGTATTCACCTAAACTTGGTAAGAACTTTGTTAACTTATAGTACTCAGGCTGTGCAAACCAAATAACATAGTTCTATAATGAGAAGTATATTTTTCAAAGATGCACATTTTCTGCTTTGAAATAATGCTAACATTATTGGGTTTGTGTCTTTTTTTTTTCTGCAGGGAAATGCCATTAAGACATACAAGTACAATGTCCTCACCTTCCTTCCTCTTAACCTGTATGAGCAGTTTAAGAGAGCAGCCAACCTGTACTTCCTGGCTCTGCTCATCTTACAGGTAAGTCAAAAGAATGAGATGCCGTATGGAAAATGAGCCCTGATGGGTAATATCAAATGCTTGTTTGTTAGATCATTCCAGACATTTCCACTCTGCCTTGGTACACCACTCTGATTCCTCTGGTTGTGGTGTTGGGAATCACTGCCATCAAAGACCTGGTGGATGATCTGGTAAGACTTGCCCTCAGTTCTTATCATGATCAGTGTGTTTGCAGTATCACTTAAGTAAAAATGGATTAAGTTCACCAGCTGTTGGTTTGTTACTGTTGTAGGTATGGGCTGGTATCAGATTCTGATAATATGGTAACCTCAAGCAGAAATGTTTTATCCTGGCTTCACAATGCTGTTTATAGTTATAAAATGTGTTATTTTTAAATGTCAGGATCAAAAAGTAACTTTTTTCCCCTTGGAAGACTATTTATCTTGTAAACAATACAGTATTTGGAACTTTTTTTCAACCTAGATGTATATTCCTAGAGTAAATCTTACATTCATGCTTGTACTCTCTCTGTGTCTCAATACGTAAGTGCACTGGAGCGGACTGAGCACTTGCTTTTGTAGTGAACACTTTTGTGGATAAGTATTGACCTAAATGGAACACTGATGTTTTTGTACTTACTTGGTAGTGACGGACATTTACTGTACTAACTTTGCTGAGTAAGTCTCCCCCCTTCCTCTATGTTGGCTATATGGCCTCCGTGTAGTGCAAGTAGTGTACATCGTTTCGCACTGGATTTTTGGCCGTTTTTAGGGCAGTATCAGGGTCAGGGCCGCTTCTAGCCATTTGGGTGCCCTAAGCACAACTGCTTTGTGATGCCCCCCATTTTTTAATATTTGTATGCATTCGGTGATGTTTGGGGGTTAATTTTTGAGAATTTCTTTTTTCATTTTTACTGTTTACCATTAAAATGAGCCCCATGTCAATGCATGAGATGCTGTTAGATAAGTTAAAAATTAAATTCTAAAATTTGTGAAGAAACTTTATTATATAAAAAGACAAGAAAATTGTAATATGCATTAACTGGTAAAATAACAGCCAGATTTAGAGAAGATATTTGCCTAAATGGACAGCAATGTCCACAATTATGCATAGTTTAATAGTTCTGAGTTCCAGATGTAGCCCAAGACCAGTAGCACCAGTATCACAAAACCACACCATAGAACTGTAAGATAGCATTTTGAAAAGCTACTTCTGCATTAACAATGCCACCAAACATTAAATACATAAATAAAATAAACATAAAATTACAGCAATAATATTAATAAAAAGTGTTAGTTTTGATATGTGTGTGACAGACGTGTATTGGATATTTATGAAAATACGGAACAAATCAAACAACATTTAATTGTCGAAAAAAGGACGATTCCGTATTTTACGGGACAGGTGGCAACCCTACAAGGAAGTATGTAAAACAACTATGTTCATGATGGAGCCAGTTGCCTATATGAAGGTGAGGTTAAATAGCAAGTATATTATCAGCTTCAGTCGTCGGATTGCCTTCCTTCATGGTTTTCCTTCAATATTAAAAAGGATTTGCCAAGAAGAAGTTTCTCGTTTTTGACTGTTAAACTTGAGGGTATTTATTTAAGTGTCTCTTAAAGTGTGGTTTACCCTTTTAAAATGACTCCTGCCTGGTCATTATACTGCAGGGTAACTATTATAAAAACTATCAAATTTGATAGAGTGCAATGTTTGTTTTCATTTTGGTGTTTTCCTCCAGGCCCGCCACAGGATGGACAAGGAGATCAACAACAGGAAGTGTGATGTCATGTTAGATGGAAGGTTAGAACAAATATTTTTATTTATGAAGAAGTTCAGCTGAATGGCTCAAACTGTTCCCAACAGTATTAAAACCAGATTACCCGTTCTTCAGGTTTCAAGAGTCAAAATGGATGGACATTCAGGTTGGAGATGTGGTTCGCCTCAAGAAAAACGACTTTGTTCCGGTAGGCATTTATTTATTTATTTTTGTCAAGTTGGCTGTTTATGGTCAAAATGAAGCTGTGGCTATGTCTCCGACATTTCAATCAGATTTTATTAGACCAAAGCAGAAGAGGTAATCATTTTTGTTTTATTGAGCTAATGCTTTTAATTGTTTTTATTAAATTTTTTTTGTTATTTCGTTCTTTTTTTCGCTTTTATTTTGTAAAGCAATTTGGGTTGCTCTTATGTGCTTGATAAAGTACTACATAAAAAAAGTCTTTAGCTGCTGAAACCTCTGTGATGGACTAACAGAAGTAATCACAGTAGACATGGTCAATAGGAAATTTAATGCTTTTCATCAAAGAGACTCGGTGAAACTCAAATGATTTAAAAGTGAATCCTCAAATGAGGTAGTTAAGGTAAAGATTTTAGTTTCAAAACTGCTGAAATGCTTGCGTAATTGAAATATGTAACAGATTTTTTTCTTCTTTCAGGCTGACATCCTGTTGTTGTCCAGCTCCAACCCAAACAGCCTTTGTTATGTAGAGACGGCCGAGCTTGATGGGTAAGACCCTCATCTTTTACCTTGACCACTGATTAAGTGGGAAATATTCCTCCAAATGAAATTTTCTTCAGTGTTATGCACAGTTATAACTTTTTTTTAACAAATATATTCAGTTTTATCTGAAAGTATTGGAAAACTGTAGCTTTTTTGCTTTGTGAATAGTTTATTTAGACTTAAGTTTACAAATGACTTATTAATAGAAATTTGGCAAGAGCAGGACAGTCTCTACCAGCCTTGGCTATGATCATATATCCAGACATTAAATGCATGAAAAAAACTAAATGAAATCAAGCAACTGCCTGTACAGGTGTCTCCAATTATAGGATCAAATTGTAACTTGTGTTGTCCAACATGCATCGCGGAGAAATTTAAATAACCTATTTTTATTAATTCAAACTATCTATACTAGCAGAAGGCATTTTATTAGTCAGGTTTATGCAGAAATAATTATGTTTTGAGTTTGTCGCATCACAGACAAATGTGTTTATTAACCACCAGTCAGGCAGGAATGCTGTACCACCAGCTCTACCACCTGAGCCACTCTGGTCATCCAATGACCGGAAGGTTGGCGGTTTGAATCCTGCTCCCCCGGTCAACTGTCTTTGCATACTTGGACAAGAGAAGAAATTCAGTTCTTAGCCTTTTAACATGTTTTAGGAAACAACTGTCTGACTAGGGATGTAACGATTACTGGTGAAATGATAAACCACAGTCAAATTTTAATGATCATTAAAACCGTGTTTGATTACCGCACTTTGAAAAACTCACGGTGATACTGCACATTGCCTGGAAAAGCAGCAGCAGCAGCAGCAGCAGCAGCAGTCCCTCACACAGCATGTACTACAGCAGCAGAACATATTTTGTTTCTGCTATGCAGGTTAGCTGTGTTGAGCGTCTGCTGATGCGGATATGCATACGTAGTACGAAAAAGCCCGGGTTAATCCCGAAATGAGCTCAATCAGAGAAAATCCAGCTTCGTAGTACAGGCATCTGCTCTCTGTGTCCACCACGCTGAGCACACACTAGGGCTGGGTGATATTGCAAATTTTGGAATCGATCCGATACCAAGTAAATCCACAGCAAGTATCGCCGATACAGGTACTGATACTTTTTTGTTTGTTTGTGTATGGATCATAATTATGATTATGATAAAATGCAGTTTAATGATTTTTGTCAAATTAAACATTTTTTAATTAAACTCAACGGCAGAACAGAGAAATTTAAATCTTAGCATTTTTGTTTGTAAACAATATAAAATAACATCAACAATGTAACAATATTTTAAAATAACTCCATTGTTCCCTTTTATCTCACACAGTTGTTTGAGAAAAATAAAGTCAACAATACAAATTGGCTAAAAAAAAAGCAAAACCTACTATTCATTTGGCTCTCATTCATGTTCTTTGGCTTTTTGCCCCCAAGTCTTCTACAAGAAAAATATCGATCTCATGACACTGGTTTCGATTGATACCGACACTAGCCTTGGTATCAATAGTATAGATATTTGGATCGATCTGCCCAGCTCTAGTACACGCACACACCCACTCACCCACACAGACACAGACACATGTGCGCGCACAGGTGACAGCAGACAGAGAGCGCACGTCGAAAAAACACGTCAACCAGCTAAAAAATCGGACATAAATATAAGAGTTTTTAAAACTGTCAACGAGGTGAAGATGGAAACACTCTCGCTCAAGTAAGGAGCAGCTAGAGTTTTTATCCTGCTCTGGTGTTTCGCCAAGAGCGTCACGTCGTCGCGGGAACATGCGCTGCCTAAGAAGTTGAATCTACCATCATTTGTAGGAATTTCTGAGTCATATTGGGGCTTAAAATGGATCCAGTATTCTTTATAGGTTTTATCAACATCAACACCTTCTCTAAGACCTGAATTTTAATAATATTTAGAGCGACTCTACTGAATGAAACAGTTTCATCAGGATATTTAAAAAGTTTCACAGAATGTCTTTTAATATTCAAGAAAAATAGGTGTTGTTACACAATTAGCTGTAAATTAATAGAATTGAATCAAAATCAAATCAAAATAGGCTGTTGTGAATGTAATCGATTCAGGAAATGAGTGATGATACCCAGCCTGTGTGTGTGTGTATAAGTACTTTAAGAACATTTTGAGCACATTGCAACAATACCGCAATAATATCATTTTGGTCACAACAACCATCCATCCATCCATTTTCTGTACCGCTTAATCCATGCAGGGTCAAGGGTGGGCTGGAGCCTATCCCAGCAAGTATCAGGCGACAGGTCACAACAACCGTGATATGAAATTTTCAAACCGTTACATCCCTATGTCTGACACAAGTTAACATAATGAAATGAAATGAAATATACTTTATTTATTCCTCTTAGAGGGAAATTATTGTTGTAACAGGGTAATATTCATTATTATTATTATTATTTTTTTTAAATAATAATAATGATACAAAAAAAAATAATTCAAAGATGAAGACAGGGATAGAGCCTTGTTCCGGAGGGTGATGGCTGCTGGCAGGAATGATCTCCGGTACCTTTCTGTCTTCCAACGGACTTGACGCAGCCTCTCACTGAACACACTCTGTTGTTCCTTCACTGTGTTGTGTAGAGGATATGAAGAATACCATGAACATAGAGAGAAATTTTACTTTGCTTTAATTCTTTTTCTAAAAACAGATATTTAAATGCAGACTTGGTTAACCAGAATCCTTTTAATTTGATTCTAATTAGACTACAGTGAAATGGAATAAATTGGGCTGCATCTGTAAAAGTGCCTTGATGACTTTGTCATGACTTTGTATAAATAAAGCTGAATTGAATTCAGCTCTGGTTAGCGGTTGGTATTCAGTTCCTTGTGTGTTTTGTTTTCCTGTCACAGAGAAACAAACTTGAAGTTTAAGATGGGACTTCGAGTGACGGATGAGCGGCTGCAGGAAGAACGACAGCTGGCAGAGTTTAATGGTTAGTATGATTCCCAATGTTAGTTAATGTGATTCTCTTATAGCCTCATTTATGAACTTTGTTGAAATATGCCCTCTGAAATGGACTAAAATGTGTATGTAAAAGACAGAGAACTTGCAGCTGCATAACAAGATATAGCAAGAGTAACACTACTGGAAACTGCGGTGGCAGTGTTGTATAGTGTAGTTCACCAGTGAAGGGAACAAAGAGGACGAATCCGGAGTTTATTTTATGGCTACATTGACCACCGTCATCTACTGTTTGTCTCTTTCTGAGAAGAAAGATAGATGAAATAGATTTATTTAAGATCCAGGTAAAAAGTAAGATATTACATCTGCTTATTGTCCAGGGGCGTATTCATAGAGAATCTTAAAGCTAAAAGTAGCCCCAAACTTTCTGATTTAGGAGTAACTTGAAGAAAAAGTGGGCGTGTCAGTCCTAAATTTAGGACTCCTAAATTTTTTGCTTGAGAGTATTTCACAAAGCATTTTGCCGCTTATACAAGCTCCTAAAACTGAAAATGGTTAGTAGTAGTCACAAGGACTCCTAAAACACTAAGACTAAACCAAAGATGAAAGCAATAATGGCTGCTGCCGGTAATCCACCAAGCAACTGAATCAAAATTTTGGAAAACTTTGATGATGCTGCGCTTTTAAAGAGGTATCGCCTCAATCACGAGGGTATCATGACCATGGTAGAGCTAGTCCGGGATGCACTAATATCACTGATGAACAGAAATAACGCAATGACACTGGAGATCAAAGTTGTGACAGCATTACATTATTTGGCTACAGGGAAAATGCAGCTATGCGGCACAGATGAACTTTGCATATCGCCTCCATAGGAAAGCAAAATTATACATCATACAAGAAACGCCCTCTGCAGACCCCACATCATCCGACAATTTCTGTGTACTGGATGTTTGTTTAAATTGAAAACCAAAAATAAATATTTAAAGAAAGAAAAAGTGACACTTGTGGCCTACATTTTATTTCATATCTTTATGTGGATCCAGCAGCACACCTCCTGCAGTAGTGATGTGCGGGCCGGGTTTTTTTTCAACCCATGGGTCCCGCATAGGGCTGCACGGTGGTGTGGTGGTTAGCACTGCAGCCTCACAGCAAGAAGGTCGCTGGTTCGAGCCCCGGTCAGAGCTTGAGCCGGAGAGGGTTGCTGGTTCGAGCTGGGGAGGGGTTTGGAACACTGGCCTCTTTCTGTGTGGAGTTTGCATGCTCTCCCCGTGTATGCGTGGGTTTTCACCGGGTACTCCTGCTTCCTCCCACTGTCCAAAGACCTGCATGATAGGTTAATTGGTCACTCTAAATTCTCCCTAGGAGTGAGTGTGTGCGTGAGTGGTTGTCTGTCTCTCTGTGTTGGCCCTGTGATGGACTGGCGACCTGTCCAGGGTGTACCCCACCTCTCGCCTGATAATTGTTGGGCTCCAGCGACCCTGCATGGATTAAGCGGTACAGAAAATGGATGGATGGGTCCCGCATATGTAAAATAATCTTGCCCGCCCCGCACAACCAAACCAATTTTCACACCCCGCCCTGCTCCACTATTAAATACACGCTAAATATGCAATTAAAAGCAGATTTTATTTGGACTGAAAAACGTGCATGGCCGACGCTGCTTGTCACTTTCCTGACATAAGATCGCAGGTTATGCTCATTGCATCATTGCATTATTTACTCACCCCACTTGCACCGCAATTAAAGTGAAAACTTTTTGACCTGACCATAGGCAACCCGTGACCCAGTCAGCCCGCATATCACTATCCTGCAGTATTTCTGTCATGAATATACTGACATAGACCTAAAATAACCAAAGACAGGAAATCTGTGTCAGGAAATATGACATCAAAACTTTTATGCGGCGCTATGTAGGAGTCCTCCTAGTGGTGAGATAAGATTCTTTGTGAATGCAGTCCTTGAAGTTTAAGCTTTTCCTCTTATATAGACATTGACCTTCTTGTGTTTTCTTATTTATTTTTTATAGCGCTAATTGAATGTGAGGAACCAAACAACCGTCTGGACAAGTTCATGGGGGTAATGTTGTGGAACAGAGAGCGTTACCCTTTGGAACTGGACAACATGCTGCTCCGAGGATGCAAACTCAGAAACACAGAGAAGTGTCACGGAGTGGTCATCTTTGCAGGTCTGTACGCCATCAGCTTTATTGTTGCAGCTTAAATTTAGCTGAATTTTACACATTTATACCACATGGTCAATCATTTCTAAAGTTTATTTGAGGTTGGTTAAAATGGGAGAAATGCCTGTTGTGTATATAAACCTTATTTTAGTATAATCTTTAGAAAAATAATCAGTCATTGATCAACCAAACAATGTGTGATCATTTTAAAAATATTTTTCTCATTAATTTCTGTCAATTCACAAGTTAAATAATGCAACAGTTGGATAAATGAAAGTGATTAAAGTAATTGTTTCCATTCACTTTGATTATAAAATCAGATGAAGACTATTAAGTGGTGGTTAATAAATGACTGGTCATCTGTTGCTGTAGGAGGGGACACCAAAATCATGAGGAACGGTGGGAAAACAAGATTCAAGAGAACTAAAATTGATGAGCTGATGAACTACATGGTTTACACGGTAAGTCTGAATCATCATTCGACTTTTTTTGAGTCGCAATCAACAGAAATGCATGAGTTCAAAGTACTCTCATTTTAATTGGTTCTTTCCTTCATCTCCTTTTTAGATCTTTGCTCTGCTCATCCTGATCGCAGCTGGTCTGGCTATCGGTCACTCCTTCTGGTTTGATGAGATTGGCTCTAAGGCCTGGTATCTGTATGACGGCAAAGACCAGGACGCGTCTTACAGAGGCTTCCTCAGCTTCTGGGGATACATCATCGTTCTCAACACCATGGTGCCCATTTCACTATATGTCAGGTAAGTAGAACTATATATATTTAGTGAATGGCCCATCCATGAAGCAGCTGGTCATTTTGAGTGTCTATAAGTGGTCCAGTCAGGTTCCACATGTCCCTGGTACTAATCACAGAGTCTGTTTGATTTCTCCTATTTCTAGACTAGTACATTTTTATTTAATATATAACATTATGTTCTTGAAATATCTGACATGTTCAGTACTCATTTGGCATCACAGTTTTTGCTTGAAAATCTTTAACTCTTAGATATGTAGGATTGATGTGCGTCTTTGGATTTGTATGAATCATCTGTCCTACACTGACGGTAACAACACCATGCTCCACATTCAGACTTTCCAGTAACTTTTCAAGTAATTGATTCAAACTTAGTTTAGATTTCTTCATTATTGAAATCGTGTGCTACTTGTGTTTATTCCTTATAAAGTAGGGCAAATTGACCTGGTTATGAATTATCTTTGTGCAAAATGAACTGTTGGCTGTGCTCGTATTCATCCTTTTTTACAAAAACCACTGTTCTGACTATTTAATGCACATACTAAAGGTTAACAATCAGTGATTGGTGCATAATTTTCAAGAAATGTTTTGATATTGGCTGTAAGTGTGATATTAGAAAAGGAATATTTGGAACCCTAATAATAACGCATATATGATTTATTTTTGTTTGTCAACTTTATTTTGATATTTTAATGTCAGTATCCTGGATGTTGGCTCATCATTGAATGTTTTCCTCTTCACTGTAAATGAGCTGTGATTGTTCTTTTCGTACAATTTGTACAGCTACAAACAACTTCAAATTTGGTGCATCTGGCAGCCGTCAGTCTCGCATGTAACGGCACTGAATTAGTATTTTTACATTTTTGTTTACTCTGTACCAGAATTTTTTTTTCTTGACCTCAGGCTTGTGTTATGAGAAAAACTTATTTCTAGACACTACTGAAAGAGAGCAGCTCTAACCCTAATATTTATTGTTAAATCTAAAAGCAGTCCTATGTCCTCTTTTTGCAGTGTGGAGGTGATTCGTCTGGGCCAGAGCAAGTTCATCAACTGGGACCTGCAGATGTATTTTCCAGAGAAAGACACAGCAGCCAAGGTATTATATCAGTCTTTTTTTTTGTTAGCTTCTTGACTTCATTCTAAGTATCAAAGATAAACCAAATCCTTCTGGAAGAAAAATATTATGTTTCTTTGAAGAATGAAATCAGCAAATCTGCCACTAAAAACGTTCCTTCACAACTTTAATCAGTAAAATTGATGAAAAAAATATTCTATATACTTATTGTAGAAACAATGAGATTACAAAAATACACTGTTTAATCCTTTCTCATTCAAGAGCTTTTGAACACATGACTGTCATTGAAATATCTTATTAAATGACATGAAGTTGAGGTTATGAAGTTGGACTAGCTTTTCATGCACTTTTTTTTAGCCCCTGTGCTACCTGCGATTCTCATTTATAAATTATTTTAATCAACTCTGTACAGGCTCGAACCACCACCCTGAATGAGCAGCTTGGCCAGATTGAGTACATCTTCTCCGACAAGACGGGAACTCTGACTCAGAACGTCATGCAGTTCAAAAAGTGCACCATTGCTGGACGCTCCTATGGTACTGATGTGCTTTATTTGCTTTAAACACAACAATAGAGTTAAAACTATTTGGTTTTTCCTCAATAAAAAGACACCAGATGAAAGTTTAAGTTTAGGACATACATAAATGAGTTCTGTGTGTTGGGACTTTGATAACGTGCGTCTACATGTTGCATTTTGCCACTACTTGATGGCAGTATAGGAGATACCTGAACTATGAACTACTCTTGGCTGTGTTGGAGCTGATTTTGGTCCTTGAGCGTGGCTCTGATGTGGTTGTCCTCCTAAAGTTATACAAATTATTAGGATTACTCTGGAAATGTTAGTTTAAATAAATAAAATGTTTTTGCCATTTAATTTGATTTTCATTTCCTGCATTAAGTCTGTTTTACTACATTTTTGGGAAAAGGCTTTGTTTAAGCTGCAGTTTAATTTTCTGCCTTGATTTATAAGCCAATGTAGTTTCATTAATCATTTGATATGAAAAATGTTGTCAGTGAAAAGTCAAATGCACTAGTAGGATTTGCTGACCAAAAAACCCAGCAAAATCTGTATTTCTTTCTTGTATTTATTTCTAATATGTAAACAAGAGAAGGTACAAATTAATTTGTGAAACTAAAAAGAAAGGAAAGCATAATCAAACATATTCAAAAAGGAGTGAAAAGAAGCTATGCTCATTGAATCCCACCCCTTTTCCAGAAATGTAAATAAAATCACTTTTTCCATTTCCTTAAATGCCCTTCATTACAATGTGTGAATAACTGAAGAGAAAAAAAACCCCAAAACAAGAACAAAATGAACAAGTCTTCTTTTTGTGTGTATACAAGTATACTTTGCTAATTAAAAAGTGCTAGTTATTTATTTACTTAGTTTTGTTTTAAATCCAACAAAAGGTAATTCAACGATACAAATATCAGTAAATGCTTTCCACTTTGCGGGAATAGAAAAAAAATCCTTCCTTGCCTTCAGTGATGAGTATAGGACAGTATTTTGACAAATACATATTTTTCATCAATAAAATGTGGTTGTGGTTGAAACCCTAGAAGAAAAAAAGACAAACTTGTTCTGACCCCACAGCTTCAGGGAATGGGATTTTCAAATTGAACTATCAGGAAGTAAATGGTTTGGGTTGTCCACGTCGCTGCCTGCTGCCAGCATTGTGTTGTTACAAATGTGAAAAATGAATCTTTAATGATCTCTCTGGGTTAAACCCATATCAGAACAAGGAAGCTGGAAGCTGAACAAACAGGTTGAGCAAACAGGTTTGTTGAATAACAGGTTCAAAGTTTACAATACAAAGTCAGAATGAGTACTTAGGTGTGTTACGTGACTACAAGGTTACAATACTAGAAAATAAAATATTAAACAGAATAATGAAATAATAATAAAGTGCTAAAGTAAATTGTAGCTACCAGAAGCCACTTTGTGCCTCCCTGTCGATGTCAGGGGTTTCTTTGTTTTTTCATTTGCACATCTCTGCACGCTGTATTGTAAATCTGCATCTTTAACACATCCTTTTCTCCAAACAGGTGACCCAACTACTGCAGAGGGAGTGTCGCTGGACAGAGGAAAGGTAAAACATCTGTCTAATCTATGAATTAAAAACTTAATAACTTTTTTGTAAAGGTTTAAAGATCATGAAACCATATTGTTTCTTGTTAGCCGGTGGACTGGAGCTGGAACCGCCATGCTGACAAAAAGTTCCAGTTCATGGATAATTACCTGGTTGCCCATGTCCGATCCAAGAAGGACAAAGATGCCCTGGAGTTCTTCAAACTGCTCTCCCTCTGCCACACAGTCATGGTGGAGGACAAAGATGGTAAAAACAAAAACAAAAAAGCCAAAAAGCCCCAAAACACTGGTCATATGTGAAGAGCTAATATGAGCAGCTAATGTAAAACCAGCAAGGAGCAACAGTTTAGCCCTAAATCATGTCCTGTTCTGTCCTGTTCAGGTGAGCTGGTGTACCAGGCTGCATCTCCTGATGAGGGCGCCCTGGTAACAGCTGCCAGGAACTTCGGCTTTGTGTTTCTGTCTCGCACGCAGGACACTATCGCCATTGTGGAAATGGGACAGGAGGCAACCTATGAAATGCTGGCGCTTCTCGACTTCAACTCTGACCGCAAGCGCATGTCTATCATTTGTACGAACACAAACACATTCAGACACACCTGTACGGTTTAATAACTCAGATTCAGTGTTGCCAGCTTAGTCAAACATGATTTATAGCAGCAGATGTACACTTACTGGCCACTTTATCATGTCCACCTTGCTAGTAGCAGCTTGGACCCTGTTTTTCCTCCAGAACTGTCTTAATTCTTGGTGTCATAGATTCAACAAGGTGATGGAAACATTCCTCAGAGATTTTGCTCCATATTGACATGATAGCATC
>JBBBVU010000020.1:24477824-24489056 GCA_037177055.1 Atherinosoma microstoma | reverse complement strand
GGATCCAGTCAGCTGTCCAACTTCTATGGTGGGATTACACAGTCAATTTACTATAACCACAACCCATGGCCGTAACAGCGCATTATGTCTAAGTGTCAGAGTGGCGGGCTATTGGGGTGGAGAGGGGGATGTTAAGTGTTAAATATAGTTAGATGTAAGATGGGGAGGGTTGCTTGTAAGCCCTTTGGGTTTTTAAAAATTTTTTTTTACACTTTAACATGTCTCTTTTAACATGTTTCTTTTATGGTTATTTTTAAAAATGTTTTAACAATAAAAGTTGTAATGTCACCAAGTTAACTGGCCAATAATGCAGAATAAAAACTGACAACATTTCTGAATGGCTCACAACTATTTTTTTCTTCAATTCTGAATCAAGTTTCTAAAGCTGTTAAACGTTCCTCTGCCCACACACTCCTCAGTCATTGAAGAACTTGATGTTGGTGAAATGAGAAATCTCTTACTTCTGTACAGTTAGGTTTCTTTGTCCTGTTCAGTATCATAGCAAGGAGAGTAATCATCATAGCAAGCAGAGTAATCATCTTAGCAAAGTAGCTGTCACTGGTGCCAAAGACAGAAAATCTGCCTAAGTAAAGTAATTTGATTTGAGACTCAATAGGAGGAAGCTTTACACTACATCCTGCTTTAATGTCTGTAAATAGAAATGTATCCTCATAGTTTCTTTTCCATGATGTCAACATAGTAAAACTCAGCACCCAGAATGTGGTCCAGTCAGAATGTTTTCATTTAAATGTCTGATTGAGTTCAGGAAGAAAATTGGTTTTAATATTTTAGTTGCTTTTTGTGATTTGATATGAATGGAAGTGACTGTGTTAAATCAGCTGCTATCACTGGATTCTGAATCAGATCAAAATCAGATCATGGGAGAACTTTTTACATAGGCAGACATCAAATTGTCATCTTCTGAATTGAACATGTGATTTGCACCTTTACTGGATACCCCCTGTAATTATACACTTTCAGAAACAAAAGAAATTCATTGCAGGTGTAAACTACAAGAATAAGTTGACAAAACTAAAGAAAAAACCCTAAACTTTTTAAATCACACAAATTTCTTTAAAAAATAAGGAGTGCGTCAAAAAGGACTGCAAAAATAAAAAATGTAACTGAAATGAAACATGCGACAAAGTGCTTTTTATATGTCTGTTTCTGAGTCAACATTCTGGTCTTTGTGACCTTTTTATCTAAACAGATTCCTGTCGAATGTTTTCCATCTGTTTTCCCAACATGATTGCTGTGAGAAAGAAACAAACTTGAGCAAATGGTGACACCTTGTGGTGCAAGAATGACTCCTCTTCCTTTCCTCATGAGCTTTGCAACATGCTGCTGCTCTGAAATTTAAAAAGAAAACATTCAGTGAAAGGACTGATCAGTAAGAACAATGTGGTTTTGTTATATTGTGTAACAAAATATACTATAGTGGTTTCATTTTTCACTATTGACATAACCATTTATGAATTTTGCTTCAAAAGATATAATGTATCTGAAAAAAATAGTAAAGCAACAAGGTTGTCAGATGTCATATGATCAGCAAAATCTACTTTTTGGAGAATTATGAAGAGGAATGAGAGTAAATCTGAGCCAGCAGAGATGGAGCCCCGACAAAAAGAAAATCCTCCAAAATCTGTCCAACAGATTCCAGCATCAGGAGGGATGCACCAATGTGTTGGTGACCACTGTTTACAAAATACTTCATGAACATAGGTCCTGATGCTGCAGTGCAGTGCAGCCAAGTTAGTTTGCCAAGACTTGCTCAAATAGACTTGCAGAAAAATAAATAATTTAAATAATTTCTGGGAAAATGCCACGTAGACAGATGAGACTGAGATCAAACTGCATCAGAATGATGGAAAAAGTGCAGTGTGAAGGAGTAAATGAAGTCACGTTTGACAAGTTGCATACCTCTTACAGTTGTGCTCAAAAGTTTACATACCCTGGCAGAATTTGTGATTTTCTTTTGACCATTTTTCAGAGAATATGAATAAGAGAAAAACCTTTCTTTTACTCATGGTTAGTGGTTGAGTGAAGCCTTTTATTGTCAAACAACTGTGTTTACTCTTTTCAAATAACGACAACAGAAACTACCCAAATGACCCTGATCAAGTTGACAACAAGGACTGTTAAAGTACTGCCCCTTTAACAGCTTGAAGACAGCTTCAAGTCTTTCCTGCAGTTGTGGCGGACATTTTTGTTGGTCTACCTACTGTAGTTTGGTTTCAACAGAATCCCTAATTTACTACTTTTTAAAAGAGTTTGAACACTTCTGATGGCACTCTCAATTCCTTGGACATTCTCTATATTCCTTTCCTGGTTTACACAGTTCAGTTACCTTTTCCCTGCAGGTCCTTTGACAATTCTTTTGCTTTCTCTGTGACTCAGAATCCAGAAACATTGGGGCAGCACTGGATGAAAGATGCAAGGGTCTGTCAGGACTCAGGAGTCCAGAAACTCACTGATCTTTTATCCACACACACTGATTATAAGCAAACATTATGATTTAAAAAGAGTAAAAACCGTTGTTTAACATTAAAGGGCTTCACTCAACCACTAACCATGAGTGGAAAAAACCTTTTCCTATTATTATTCATATTCTCTGAAAAATGGCCAAAAGAATCCCAAATTCTGCCAGGGTATATAAACTTTTGAGCACAACTGTACAGGCAGTGACTGCGTGAAGGGTGCGATGCACTGTGATCAGTGGGTGCAGAGTCCAAGCGTGGGGCCTGAGGAGTCACAGGCTACTTCTAAAATCTGACAACCCCCCCTCCATTAGTATTATATATATCAAGTGTAAAGTGACTTTTACATGGGGTGAACATCAAATTCCCGAATACAAGTGAATGCAGCATATAATGCAGTCAGTGTCACCATGAAAACACATTTTGTTAGTTTTTAATCAATACCACCAGCTAATACACAGCCCATCAAAAACGAAGTCACCACCTGGATTTAATAACTAAGCAAATAGAGGCGGAGCCTACTATTGGCTAATTACTGCATGGGTGATTATCTTTCAGCAGCAACAAAATATTTAACCTGACTGATGCAAGAGTAGCTTCTCATTTCTTCAACAATCATGTGGAAAGATGTTAGTCTGCAGAAGGGTCAGATTATTTGCATCAAATAGAGAAAACATCTAAGGAGATGCATAAACTACTAAAACCGGGTTAAGAAATATCCAACGTATTATTGAAATATAGAAGGATAGTGGGGAACCATTGTCTTCCAGGAAGAAATGTGGTTGGGAAAAAAACTTTGAATGATGGTGCTTTGGTTTGGTGAAATCAGATGTTAAAAAATCCCTGGGCTGAACAGATGTGTAGCCATAAGAAAACCACTAATCAGTGAAGATAGCCCGAGAAAAAGGTTTGGATTTGCTAGGAAGCATGTAGATTGGACCCTGGAGCCATGGAAGAAAGTCACGTGGTTTGATGAATCCAGATTTACCCTGTTCCAGAATGATGGGAGCATTAGGGTATGAGGTCAGAGAATGAGGTCAGCAGACTACCTGAATATAGTGAATGAGCAGGTTATTCCATCTTCCCTGATGGCACAGCAATTTTCCAAGATGACAACAGCAGTGAGTGGGGCTCAGATTGTGAAAGAGTGGTTCAGGGAACATGAGACATCATTTTCACTCACAGATTGGTCACCGCCAGAGTCCAGACCTAAACTCCATTGAGAATCTTTGGGGTGTGCTGGAGGAAGCTTTGCGCAGTGGTCGGACTCTTTCATTGTCAATACAAGATCTTGGAGAAAAATTAATGAAACATCGGATGGAAATAAATGTGGAGACACTGCACAAGCTTATCAAGACAATGCCACAGATAATGGTGCTGGAATCAAAGCTAAAGGCGGTGTAGGCACCAGATATGCTCGGGTGGTCAGATCTGCTCAGGGCCCTGCGCCTGCCAATGAGGTTTGCTATATGATTGGCTCGTCGAGTTTCGTCTCACATATGATTGGCTGGACGTGGTTCGGACGAATTCGCGAGATTGTAGTTCTTTGAATGAGAACTTCAAGATCGGGCGAACAAATCTCGTGGTAGAGATTATGAGGTTTAGACCCCGAGCACAACTGGCTGTAAATAAAACCGTGAAGTGAAGTTATAAATAAAGTTGAAACAAAAAATAAAAACAAAAAAAGAGATCTGACCACCCAAGGATATCTGGTACCTATGCGGTTCAGTGAAACATTTTAGATGGGCAGTGTATTTTTCTGTCCAGACTGTTTACATCTTATGAAGAGGATGTAAAAGAGTGCAACATGAACTGGACTGACATTATGAATGAACACTGATCAAACTTGGGCTCAAAGCTTTTATCAATGAAGTACCTAGAGTCTTTGTGGAATAGTGGCTGAAAGCTTAAAGACTGAGAAGATGCCTGAGGAATGGCGGACAAGTGTGCTGGTGTCATTTTCTAAGACCAAGGGAGACCTGCAGAGTCGTGGCAACTACAGAGGAATAAAGTTGATGAGGCATTAAATCAAGTAATAAGAAAGAGTGGAAGCTAAGGGACAAAAGTAAACATTGGTGAGTTGCAAGAAAGCAGGAGGTGTTCCATACATGTGACAGAGGAGTTCAGAGTTAAGGTGGGACTACATCAAGGACGCATTCTGAGCTCTTTTTGTTTGCTAATGGACAGACTGAGAGATGAGGTTTAACAGGAATCTCCATGGACTAGGATGTATAGTGAAAACAGGGAACAGGTGGAAAAAAATTTAGAGATGTGGATGTATGTCCTTTAAAGGAGATTAGCTGCAGCAAAACTGAAAACTTTTGTGTAAATTTGAGAGACCCAAGTAAGGTTACAGGGAGTAGAGATAAAGAAGGTGGATGATTTTAAAGGTGCAGCATGTATCTGAATCAAAGATTAATTACAGAAATACTCAATATATAAAAATGTGTTTCTATTGGTATTGAATCACTTTAAAATAAATACTATCTTTTAATTATCTTAGAATGAGCCATTTATATCCTCTTGTCGTGGCTCCACATACATGGGAGCTACCATATCTGTGCCACCATTTTTCCTATAGGAAGTCTCTGAATGGACAACAACTCTGTGTGTGAAGCTTTAAATCAGCAAAAGCAGCATTGTTTAAAAGTAGCTCAAGCACTGTTTGGGATAAGTAATGCCTTACAACAAAGCTACTCAATTACATATTCAGCAGATCCAGATTTATCACAGCATACAGTATTCTGCCAGTACAGCTCCAGTTGTAAGATGCAATGCAATCAAATCGCACTTTTACATCTTTTTTCCCCTTTCAGAGTTTTTTTCCTCACTTCGTGTCTACTTCTTACTTTTAAGTATCAGTATCCATTAATTCAAGTAACCAAACAAACTTATGTTCATTGTCTTTTATTAATGCCAAACCATAAATTAATCCAACGCATATCCATATTTTTCAGAATTATGTTCATATTGCCTTGAATCTACAGGAAGAAAGTGAAAGTGTTAGCAATAGTTAGGAGCAACAACCAGCAACTTATTTTCCTCCTCTAACCTGGGGTGGGAAAGAATGTTGGTAATGTTACTATTTTTTTATTTTGGATTTAAACAACACACATATGGTGTAATTCTTGTCCGGTCCTTGTCTGTTCTCATGTCCATAAAAAGCAAACACTAGCCTTCAAACCCAACAAGTAAATCTCATGTTCAGTAACAGTGGCTGAAAGGCTCACTGCCGCCCTCTGTACTATCGTTTACTGTCTGACGCCTGGACAGTTTATAGGGACGGACTTCCAGTCCGTGGCCACCAATTGAAGAGGCCTACTTTACAAGGACCATAGAAGAAGACAAAACACATGTACACAATTTTGAAGTATTTACATGTAGTGCAGTCATCGCTGCACCTGAGGTCACTGGATCCACTCACAGATGAAAACATGGAACAATTTTGGCCACTGACAGCCACTGTCCATTCATAGTTTGGCATTTGAAGTAATTTATATACCACTAGATGTCAGCAGTTCTTACACACTTTACCTTTCAGTACTTGGGTTCAACAGTCCAGAACAACAAAGAGTGTGGAAAAGAAGTAAGAAGACTTGTATATGTAGGTTGGAATGGCAGGAACAATGTAAAACCTATTTTCCTTGAGGACCCCCTTCATGCAAAAGCCATCCCTGTGCTGAAACCATGCTTGGTTTTATGCTTTCATTAGTGAGATTTTCACTATAAATACAGGATTCTGGCTGAGTCCTGTCCTTCCATGAAGTCAAACATTAATCACAATGGCTCTGAATGTTCAAAGCCTCAGTGACCCCCTGTGCCCTTCAGGGGACCCTGGGGGGTCCTGGACTCCAGGTTCGGAACCACTGGTGGTGACCAGAGATGTTGAACGGTTTGGAGACAGTGGTCCTGAGATAAACATGAGGCAGCACTGGAGGTAAAGGGGATTAAAATGTTGAGGCAAAACTGATTTTAAAGCTACAGAGCAAAAAATTGGCTCTTTAAACGAGTCTGGGGAAAAAAAAGAACGAAGATGGAGATGATCAGGAATGAGTCAATTAGAAGGACAACACATGGTAGATGTTTTGGAGACAAGTCAGAAAAGCCCAACCGTTTGGACATGTACAGAGGAGGGATGGTGAATATATCAGGATGCTGAGGATGGGACCAGGCAGGAGACCTGAGAGGAAGATTAAGGAGGAGATTTATGGATGTAGTGACAGAGGACATAAAGTTATTGGGTGTAAAAGAGGAGGATGCAGATGATGGAGGCAGATGAATTGTGGTACCCTTGAAGCGAACCGATGAAAACATAGTAGAAGTAGAAAAAACAACTTTAACTATTTGCTCTTCAACCCCCCAAAAAAAACAAAACAAAAAAACCCAAAAGAAATGTAGAGCACGGTATCAAAACAAATCATTTCAAATTAGCTGACTTACTAAATTCACTTTAACCAACATTAAAATTTAAAACACTGCATGCAAATACTGCTGAGTGCATCACATATTATTGTATATTAATGGTGAACTTTGGCACACAGTACCATCTGCAGCCTCTGGGTGTCACTACATGATTGTGTTTGTCTGTCAGCTCTGCTCTGATTTGCTCAGACTCCAGCTGGAGATCAGTGTGTGGGTCAGCTGTGGGAACAGAGTTCATCATTAATGTTTTCTCATATATTTCTGCATCTTCTCAACAGAGCGCTGTTGTAAAGGCTTGGTCAGCACATATAGCAGGGATGTGATTTATGTGCGGCGAGATAAAGTCATACGAGGTAAATGCTGTGATTCCTAAAATTCCCTCTTGCTTTAAGGAAATAATAAGAAAAATAGAAACAATAGATGATGCACGGACAAATTTTCATCTACAAATTTACATTTTATTAAAGGCTTTTGGTTCACATAAAGTAAAACAGGAGGAAGCATTTTATACAAATACCAATATGTGCTTTTCACCTGAAACCATCTGGAATTTAGAAAATAATTCGATAAAAACTGGAAGCTTAATAAGATCTGACCTGCAACAGTAAAGCAGGAACTGTGAAGCTGCATTTATTTTCTTTGCAATTAGCATTTTAGTAATTAAAACATTTTCATAATTTTTGATGGTTTTCAATTTCATGTTTTTGTTCCAAAATATATCCCATACATCATTCTTGTTGCAGCTGGGATAAGCTGCAACTCCCCCTGCAACCCTGATGATGATAAAGCAGGTATAGAAAATGAATGGATGGATGCATGCATGTACATTAGTTTTCTACAAAGTGTAAAATAGTTGGGAAAAATGATGAAATTGTGCAAAAAGGAAAGAAAGCAATTCAAAACCAATAAGAGAACAGTGGACAAGCAACCAAAACAAGATAAGAATTGAATGTAAATATACACATATATCCTAACTTGACTTACTGATGTAACAAGAGAACATAAAACTTATACAAAACTTTAAGTAAAGCAGCTACATCAGTACCATTTAACTCACTTAAGCCTGAAATTACGCCAATTTATGTAGAAAATTATTGCATTTTCAACCTTAGAACTATCTGTATAAACATTTAGTCTTTAAAGCAACCTTTCCTAAATCATATCAGCCTCAATTTGTGTTTAAAAAGTTCACATTTCAATCCATTTGTTGCTAAAACTTTTGAATAAACTGTTGTAACATGGTAAACGTGATGTTAAATCATCTCTCTTTTTGGCTGCTATCTCTCGGTCTCTCTGTCAAATCTGCATCAGTTCCACATCAGAGGCCTCCAGGCAGACTTAGATAATGCTCTCCATATTTACAGTGGCAGGAGGATTGGGAGGTTTTTGACTAGATCCCATTTGTGTGAACCTATTAGTGCTGAGCGCTCTGAGCTCCCTCTGATATGCCTCTGAGATTAGGCAATGGTATTACTGTAAGAGGATCGACTAGCCTCGAGGTGAGAGCCCAATATACAGAGAGAGAAAGGAACACACACAATGATGGAAACATGCACACACAGATAGGACCACACACTCCTCAGGAAAAAATAAATAAATAAATAAAAATCACAACCTCGAGCAGGAGAGAGTTTGAGGAAGGAACACACACATCTCAGAATGATATAAATACTTTAAACTGTACATTTTATGCCCTGATTCTGAGAGATTTATCAGATCAGATCTCTGTAATTAGAACTTCTCATCATTGGCTCCCTGTTAAATCCAGAAAATAATTTAAATTCTTCTCCTCACACATTAAAATGACTTAACAAGCTCTATTGGATCATAAAGATCTTATAGATCCAGATTTTCCCAAAAGAGCACTTTGCTCTCAGACTGCAGGTTTACTTCCTAGAGGTTCTGAAAGTCGTATGGGAGCCAGAACCTTCAGTGATATGTGGAACAGGCTCCTAGTTTGGCTTCAGGAAGAAGACACCCTCTCCACCTTTAAGAATAGAATCATCCAAAACCTAATAGTTATTGGCTTGGTGACACTTAACCATCCCTGTAGTTAGCACTGGGCTCCTCTCTTTACTCCCCATGTATAAATTTATGTTGTGGTGCTTGTTGACCCCTCTCTCCTGTCCTCTCCACCCCCAACTAATCCAGGCAAATGCGTCTTTGCTCTGGTTCTGCTGGAGGTTTTTCTTCCTGTTAAAGGCGAGTTTTTCCTCTCCATTGTTGCCTCATGCAGCTCAGGATTGGATACCGAATATCATATGTAACTGGACTATCCATCTATCCATCCATCTTCTGCCGCTTATCCGGGGTCGGGTTGCAGAGGCAGCAGCCTAAGCAGGGAAGCCAGACTTCCCTCTCCACAGCCACATTTTTCCAGCGGACAGATGGAATCCCTCCAGCGTGTCCTGGGCCTTCCCCGGGGTCTCCTCCTGGTGGAACGTGCCCGAAATACCTCACCAGGGAGGCATCCTAGATGCCCAAGCAACCTCAGCCCCTCTTGATGCGGAGGAGCAGTGGCTCTACTCTGAGCCTCTCCTGGATGACCGAGCTTCTCAGCCAATCTCTCTAAACCCTGCAGAGGAAACACTTTTCAGCCGCTTGTATTCTCAAACTTGTTTAGCTTTGCCTTTTGGCTCATCTCCTTCTTCAGCACAACAGACCGATGCACAGTCCGCATCACTTCAGACGCTGCACCTGCAGTGCTCAGGGTGTTGTTCTCTCACTCCTAAACAAGACCCTGAGATACTTGACCTCCTCCACTTGGGGCAGGACACCATTTCCGACCTGGAAGCGACACTCTTGTAAGCTTTTTTCCTATGGTCTCGGATTTGCAGGTGCTGTTTCTCATCCCAACCGTTGCACACTCTGCTGCGAATTGTTCCAGCGAGAGGTGGAGATCCTGATCTCACAGAAATAGGCCTACGGGAGATAAACACAATGCTATTTCACCACCCACCACTTATCCATGTGCACATAATTGTTAAATGATATGCTGGCGCCACGAAAATGAAGCCAATGTGAAGTTAATTGGGAACTTTTTCGTGGTGTCTACACGAGTTTCGTGGTTCCACAAACAAAGGCACATTACATTTCTAATACATACATTTTTTTTTTAACATCTTAATTTAATTTTACTAAATTAACTGTGGTCAGGCTGTTCTCACAAATGGTTCATATGACTTTTTACGCAAAATAATGCTGGGATATTTGCACATATCCTATAAAATCCTGAGCCCATCAGTGCTGATTAATCAATTGTGGGGCTCTGTTGTGTTGTCTGCAGGACTTTTCTGGTTCTGAAGCAATAACAAAAAAGGCAGAAAATGCTGGAAAATGTTTTAAATATCTTTATCAAAATTTTATTGATTTAACTATGGTATAATATGAAAGTTTTGCTCCAATAATGTTTTTTTTGTGTGTAGGGGTGTTATGTCATCAGATCATTTTGTATAAAACATGGATGGTTTGGTTTACGTGACTGAAAATATTAAATTTATCCTCCTTTTATCAATTCACCACTAATATTGGTAAAAACAAGAAGTATGCTGAACAATCAATGTAATCGCATTGACTCCAGAATCAGCAGCACTGATACAGGAAGACTCCCAATCCCGTCTGACTGCAGTCTGCATGCAGAGCTCAAATCCTCAGCATTACAGCGCATTTTCAGGAAAAACGACATGAAATGGAGATATTTAAACTGTGGCTATGAGCAAAACAACCACGCAAAGGCTGCTTTTCATTCCCACTGAACCTTAAACACATTAGATTGTTGAATACAAGAGCTAAACAGTCATTTTTTTTAATTTACAAAGTTTCTGTCAAGTCTCACGAGATAGTTGCTATGAACGCTGCAACGTGTATGACACGTTCCAATGCTGTTCTGGCCCATCCACCGTCAGTGCGCTGCGTTCCTTTTCAAACTACCGTCGGCCAGCGGCTTTCTCTATTTTCATGTACGTTTCAGGAATATACAGAAGGATTTCCCTCTTTTTTCCCTTTTTTTTGTAGTTTGATATGACAACAATACAGCACTTCAATATTTTGCCTGGTTTTTATGTCATGATGGAAATTTACCTACAGGGATAGTTGAAAAAACGTGTGCGTGTGCAGATCAAATCTTGAACTATTTCTATAAAAACATGATCAATATGGGATTATACCGGTCTATAAACGGAATCCTTCATTAAATCTGCTTGACTTTGATTTTTAATTAAAATGGACTTGCATTGGATTAAAACCCCAGCAGTGCATTAAAGGGGACATATTATGCAAAAATCACTTTTATAAGTCCTTGGAATAGTCTCTTACAATGTTCTAAGTCATGAAC
>JBBBVU010000020.1:24343370-24353823 GCA_037177055.1 Atherinosoma microstoma | reverse complement strand
TCCTGCTGGAAGTAGCCATCAGAAGATGCTCCACTGTGCTCATAAAGGGATGGACATGGTCAGCAACAATACTCAGGAAAGGTGTGGTGGTTAAACCATGTCATGTTGGTACATTATTCTGTTGCCTTTCTATCATCTCCAACCAGTCTGCCCATTCTCCTCTGACCTCTGACATCAACAAGACATTCTGGTCCACACAACTGCTGCTCACTTTTCTCTTCTTCAGACGATTCTCTGTAAACCCTAGAGATGGTTGTGTGTGAAAATCCCAGTAAATACTCAGACCAATAACCATAAATCCTCTTTCTTCTTCATCCTTATGCTCAGTGTGAACTTCAACATGTCTACATGACTGTGTTGAGTTGCTGCCATGTGATTGGCTGATTAGATTTTTGTGTTCAGAAGCAGTAGAAAAGGTGGACTTAATAACTTGGTCAGTGAGTCTGTGCATGTGTCAGGTTGGTTTGGCTCCGATATTATTGGTTATTCTAAATTAAATTTCCAAAGCTAGTTGGCCTGAATGTGGGTGTACAGTCTGTCCAGGGTGTGCACCAACTCACCCAGTAGCAGCTGGGATAGGCTCCAGTGTGTTGCGGTGGTCGGTGGAGTCGGTCACCGGGGAGTATGCAGAGTGTGTGCAGTGGACGGTGTTCAAACACACAGCTGCCATCTTTAAAATCCACCTGTATGCTTTCATGTTGTCCTTCAGTCACCTGCTGAGTCTGTTTTAAAGCTACGAGAAGCATTTGAAATGATTCAGCTCAATCTTACTTCTTTTAGTCAGTTCTTTAGGCGAAGTCAACTAAAAGCATTTTCCTATCTTTTTTTGGTGCAGAACAAACTTTTTGATACTCATCTGGATTACAGCAGCAAACATCCAGAGTCAATAAAATAATTATAATTAATAATATTAACAAGTGTGTTCTATTTTTTTTTATTTGACTATGGGAAAATGGGCCACCATAGCGTATCTCCACCAAATTTCATTGTTTGCTCCGTCACCAACGTTAAATGCTGACTTGGGGTGCGGGATGTCCAATATTAATAAGGTTTAGTTCATAAGGCTAGTACTAGCCGCTAGTATTACCTTTTCTGAGTTACAATCATTTCTGGGCAGGTGTTTTTGAGCTCAGTATATCACACTAACCTTTCGTAAACTCTACATGTCATCAGTCATCTTTTCTGTGACAAATATCCGCTGCTTCAGGTTTTCTTTTGATGGGCCTCGTGTGTTGTGCTTGGAGAGGGGGAGTGGGCCAATCAGCTGTCGGTGTGTGTGCATGTAGGCTTTCAGGGATGATCCACATCGAGCGGTTGCAAGCTACTCACTTTCTCTCTCACTCTCTCTAATGTGCATGCGCCCACTATTTATGTGAGTGAATGAAAATGGTGGACAGAAAGAGCGCCCTGAATGAATGAGGGATTTGGGTTTGGGGGTGTGTGGCACGACGGTCGTTGGTCTATGTGTGGGAAACCCTGCCCTGTTTAGGATATAGAAAATGGAAAAATTATTTGACTCAAATTGGCCTATATGTGATCTGCATATGCTCCAAAGTTTCATGTCTTTATATTTTTCTTTTTGTACAAAATGGTAATGTACTGTGAAAGCTAACAGTGTCAGCAGCTCATGTGTCAACTCTGGGTTGTTCAAAGCATCTTCAGGTTGTCGCTTCGCTCTCCGAGAATCAGTTTTTATAACTATCATCAACGGACAAAATCAGGATCCAGGAAGCTTCAAATCAGCACGTGTGCCGTGAATTCAGCCGTACTCAGAAGCCTCCTGTGGGTGTATACTGGGACAATGATAGTGGTCCAATTAAATGGCTGGGTTAGGCTGTAACTGTAGATGCATGTAAACACAATCACTATTGTGGCAAACAGGCTGCATGTGCATGGATGCTGGTGCATCTGAAGCCCCACTGGGCTGTACATAGATAGCATATATCTTACCTTAAAAAGGTTTAGAATTCAAATTTTAGAAAACCAGAGAAACTTTGCTCAAGATCTTTATTGGATCTTTCCTGCTTTTTATTTCCTATTTATAGTTTCTTCCGGGGATAAGAAGTATAGTAACATTTCTGTAAATTCTGTTAGAACCCCCCCCCCCTACACCCGACTTCAGCTGAGGGTATCAATGATTTCAGATCAGCATAACAAACTTTCCTTCACAGAAGGTTTTCCTGCTGGAATAATGGTTCCTGCATAGCTGAGGGCCTTCTGTTGCTGTCTCTACTTTGACCCTGCTGAGCATGTAAACCTCTACAGTGTGCCATCAGTCCTGAGAGCTGAACCAGGTTTAAGACTTTAAGGATGTATGGAATCATTGTTGAGACCTGTGGTCATTTATAAGATCTGTTGTCTTATTTGCTTTCTGAATCCAAGGAAAGAACCTCTCCTGGGAAGGGTCTGTCCTATAAAGCAATGTTTGTCAAATGGAGGGACCCGGAGACACTCCAGGGGGAACATGAGAAAATAAAAAGAGGGGATAACTTGATCTATTTTTTCTATCTTTCTTACTTGATAGATTCAGTTTGTATGATGAGGTCAGTTCAGGTCAGAATTACACACATGTAGGAATGTACATGTAAAAACATGTAAAAGAACTTCTAGATATCGAAAAGTTACTCTAATCATAATGTAAAATACTGTAATTTTCACTCCCAGATACCTGTGATGAAATGTTTTGTGATTTAGTTGTTCCATTGTGATCTGTAAATTATAATTAATGTGTGAATAAATAAATGTGTAATCATGTAAAATAAATGAAGTTATGTAAATAAAATAATAAAGTAAAACAATTCAATTAATATAACTGAAAATATATAATACAAATATAATGTATACAATCATAAAATATTATGTTAAAAATTTATTAGAAAATATAAATGGATCAATTTGATAAAACATTTTAAATAACAGATTATAGAACTGATTTTATTAAATGTATGTGTAATTCTTTTTTTAAAACACAAATAATAAAAAAATCTCATAAGATATATAAATAGATAAAAGAATGTAAATGCATGAAACTGAACAAAGGGTGAAATTAGGAGCTTATTATTCATCATTTTACTGGTCTGGCCAACTGCCGGCTGTATGTGGCCCCTGAACTAAAATATAAATTGACACCCCTCGTTTTAGGGGCTACTTGGCTGAAAAATGATTCCACAGAGGGTACAAAGTTGAAAAAAGTTTGACAAACCACTGCTATGGAAAAAGTTTGAGACTGGTCCTTGACACCCCTCTGTAAGCCAGAAAGGTTTGGATAGAAAGTCTGAAACACTTGATTGACTGAATGATTGAATCATTCACTTGGACCTCATTCACCCTGGAAAGCTTCCGGGTAGAAGAGGGCTTGAAATCCTCGAGTCCATCATGTCTTTAACAAGATGCACTCAAATGATATTCATGGCTCATTGAAAGACGATGGGGACAGAGTTACTTTCCCCTCCTTTAAAAATGATTTATCTACATATTTCTGCTTGTTTATGGGTAATTCGCCGCCAAAGAAGTCAGCTTGTTGTAACTAAACTGTTTTTGTAGGCGGTCACTAAACATCCACCACCCTCTACTCTTGTAGACCCTGATTTGTATGTAGCCTGGATATTTTACACACATGTGGCAGTTGATTCGTGAGGTTGTCAGTCTGCTGAAAAAAAATTTACAATAAAAACCACCTTGCATAGTTTCTCTATGATCAGGTTGTGTTATTGTCCTGCTGTTTACTCCTTTATGTCTCTGCATCAGTCATGTGTTCAGCAGCATCCTCAGGTTTAGCCTCCATCTTCAGGACCAGGTGTATGCATGTATGATCTGTGCTTACGGTCGTTTTTGTTGCCTCGGCTCATGTTATCCGCCTCTAAACGGCGCTCAGAAGCCATTTTGTTTGTTGGCTGGAAAACAGAGAGATGGCGAGGCATTGTCTTTGTTTACTGCTTCATTGTGCAGTTGTTGTTGTTGTTTGTGCTTTGTGGTTTCGGTGATGCCGTGCATACAAATCGGACCAGGATGGTAAATCTTGCGATTTCGGCAGCAACAACAACAAAAAGGAGGTGTGCTTCGTTTTGTAGAAAAATCTTTAGTAGCTGTTTGGCCGGAGGTTTGCTCCCTCCATCCTATCTTCATATCGGGATTGTTGCTTTTCTTTTCATACATGGTTGTTTGGCTGTTTTCCACACATGCATCTAAACATCCTCATATAGAAGGCATTTTGATGAGCCTGGTGCTGTTTGTGAATGCAGCTAATTAGAACTCTATAGACCTACACAGCCATGAGAGCAGCCGTTTCCAAAGGCTGGGGCGAGGCCGGAGGCTGGGACGGGCTTATACAGAACGTGGTCCCAGGACTTTGGTTTACATATCACAGACATTCATGTATCTTACAGTAGCCTAAAGGTGACAGTAGCGTCAACCTTTGTTTACATTTGATTAACTTTTTTTTACATTATAGTTATCGTTCAGTGACAGCAGAACAGCAGAATTATCTTAAAGGGACAGCGTGTAACTTTTGTCCCAAATATCAGCCTAATGGGAGTAATGGTGGATGATTTCTGGGGTTGATATAGCCTACAGTGTTTAACGCGTGTCGGTGCTCCGAGGGGGCTGCCCTTGTCAGAAACCAAACATTATAACTTTGCCGGAGCGGATCCGTCTCTCGAGGGATCATGTGACCTGCAGTGCTTTGCTTTACGGCTCCCCCACTATAAACACAGAGGGCTCTGCTTTGAGCTACTTTTTCCACCTCTTCCATCTAAAGCTTGTCATGGCTGAACGAAGCAAGAAGGTGAAAAAGGTGTCTGAGGAGGCCAGAAAGAGAAAGCGGGAAAGGGATAGCTCCAGAGGTGCCTCTTGTACAAACTTACGAAAATGTGATGTAGTTTTTCACATCTTTCAGCAGCCTTTATTCAAAACAATGGCCTGATGATGGTGCCTGATGAGCTGCAGAACATTGCAGTACACGTCTGTGTCTAAATGCGTCTAGTTGAAGCTAATCTGCTACAGACCAAAGCTAACGTGACTCCCTAAACCTTTTTGTATAAGTGATGCAGGTTTTCATGCAATAAATGCATTTTCTATAATTCATGTGAATATCAAAGAAGTAACAGAACGATTATTAACTGGCTTGGTTTAGTTTTATGGTGTCCCATAAGCTACTAGCTAATGCTGACATTTTCATAACAACCGGGAGATAAAATGGACACATATATAAGCTCTCTGTCACATACCTCCACCAGCACCCTATCCTTCAATGATGAAGAATCCTTTGAAAAATTCCTGAATCCGAAATTCTTTAATTTTGCAACGGTGCCGTGTGGCCCGTGGGAGGTTGCAGGTTTAACTCCCCCTAGTTGCCAAAAGTTACACGGTATCTCTTTAAGGTCTTGTTAAGAGACATGTTACTTCTGCAGCTGCATGGAGCTTTTTCGTGTATCCAGAGAAAACATGCTGACACGACTGTGGACCTACGAAGTGCTGCTAGACACTGAAAGCAGCCATACTATTTAAAATAGCTGACAATTATTCAACCATTCTTCGACTTTGTCTGTCTCCACTTCAGCAGGTCTTAGCTGCTGTTAGCTAACACCATCTCACTAGCATTGTCATGTACATGCTGTTACTTTGACATTATTTTTCTACTCTCAACGTAGCTCCAGTATCCTATTGCTGCGTTCCTCAGAATTTCCGACTTCCGAGTTGGAAGTTTCAACTGGAACGGCCCCCTGAGGTCGGATTTCCAACTGGAAAAGTCGGGGGATCCTCACCACCTCCGGCTTCACGTTTAAAGGTGGCTGCGCCCAGTGTTTGCAGTGTAGAACCCCTGTAATATCACATTTATTTGCAGTTCTGACCAGTTTTTGTTGCACTACATCAGTACACATGTACACATAGTATTGTTGGATATAAATGTAGGGGGATGCTGCTGTAGTGTAATTCACATTTTTCACGAACTACAACGCCACAATAGCAAATGCTGCTTTTCTCTTCGGCACTTATCGTTTCAAAACAGCTGTTTCCTTTTTTTTAATGGTCTGCTGTTGTTTTAAAACAGCAATCCCCTCTTAAAAACAGCATTTACTGTTCTGTTTCAGTTGCTTTCCCGGTTTAAAAGGGCAATTGCCCCTGAGAAATGGTTTAAGTGTGGAAGCTGGCATATTTTTTTCCCGAGTTGTGAACTTCAACGCTGTTAACTCGGGCGTGACGTCATTCTGACTTCCCAGTTCCGAGGTAAATGGAACGCACCACTAATGACATGCACTTTTCTCCAGTTTCACAGATCCACAGTAGTGTGCAAAGGCTCATGGGAAATCCATATTCAGCAGGAATTTAACCTTTTGTGATTGTTACGCTCTTTATTTGAGTTATGTGCTTTACTTCCTGTGTTATGTTTACATTCAGACCATTTTGTTGGGATGATCTGGTCTGTTTGATTGTTAAAGTTGGAGCCATAAGTACAGTGGACAGTACAGGAAGTGAGTCCCACCACCACTACCTGTAATCTTTGAGTTTTACCATTGCATGGGGGATGGTAGCAATATGCCTTAGTTGTGTCTAGACTGTTAAGCCTGAAGAATCACTGGGATTTAACATGTTGCTGGCTTAAAGGTGCAAAAAGCAAAACTGTTTCACTGCAAGGTTTGCTGTTATGCACTTCCTGTAGACCAAACATGAGCCAGTATCCAGTAGCCGGTGGCAGCTGACTCGGCTGGAGCCATCGCTGGATCCCAGCTTAGCGCTAACACCGGGAGCTAACGCTAACATTCATACTCTTCTCCGTGAGTGAGGCTCTCCACCTTGGAAATACAAGGCCGTTGTTAATCTGGGTTCTGTCCCTTTCTTTATCCGACAACTTCTTTGCCAACGACCGTTATTTCTTTAGAGGTAATGCCGGATCCTGGTCGTCTTCAGGTGAACATTTCTGCCGTTTCACTTCGAACATACGTGCTGCCATACATTAGTTTGAATAAACTAAATTAACTTGTTATCAAATCAAGTAAATATTTTAATAATGATAATGTTATTAATAATAATATTCTTTTTTTTGTTCAGCGTGGTATCATTCCATGAATGTATGCTGTGGCTTTTGATTAACGAGGGGTCCGTACACTTAAAGGTAAATGTCATTTTAATTTCCTGCTAGGACGTTCTCTGTTTTTTACGGAGCGTTTTCTTACAGTGTGCAGCTTGAGAAATTGATGTCCCCTTGTGGTGGTAGAAATGTATGTACCAGGTGCTGGTTAAAACAGTTGCATACTACTACATTGTTAACCACAGTTGCATTCAACATTTAGTTGCATGCAACTAAATCTCTTTCCAAAAATTCAAAAATCTCTACTCATCAGACACTAAATTTGATACCTCTGAAAACTAAACATACTGGTCATAAATGATCCTTTCTTTCTCATGTAAATGTCTCTGGCATACTTTGGTCAAAGCATCACAGAAAGCAGTAAAACTATTCTTTTTCAGCCATGTCTGAGCAGCTTTTGTGCATAGTGGCCAGTTTTAGGGGGTAGCGTGAGGCACTTGACAAAATTTCACCCCTTCTGAACTAATTTGGGACCTAAGTTCTCACCTGTCACCTTTGAAGCATGTTGTACAGTGCAACCAAGCCTCCAGGAAAAAGCCTGAGAGCTCACACTAGCACACATAGCAAACTCAGCTCAGGTTAGCAGTGAATTTATGCTCAAATACTTACATTTCCATTCCCTGCACTGTACAAATCTGAGATGGTCCAGTTTGTTAAAACTCTGTATCACAGATAGAAACAGAATAATGCAACATTTTACAAAGTACTAATAGTGCTTCACCAGTTTATTTCTTTATAAGATTGAGAGACTGCTGATGAAAATTACACATTAAAAGCAAAACAAAAAAGTTTTGTATTTTTAGTTCCAGGTTAAAGTAAATGTGATGTGGATTTAAAGTTTGGAGGAGATAAAATAAGGAAGCAAATCTGAATCGCTCAATAAATCCCATGTTTACAGAGCTCGGCAACCCCAAAGAAAGTACCAGGTTGTGTTTTCTTTGAGATTTTGAATTGGCTGTGACTTCAGACTCCCAAATATATGCTCACTAGAACAATGGATAAAAATTAAATAAATTACCTTTGATGTGCAATGAAGAAGTGGCTGTAAATCCACCTGGTTATGTGTATCTTTTAAATTGCCATTTAAGGAAAGAAATCTGAGTTGCTCCATAAGAAATGTACAAAAAAATAATTTAAAGGTGCTCATAGAGGCTGAGTTGGGAAAACAGCAGCACATGAAAACATCCGTTCTGTACGAAGCAATAAAGAATGTGTAATCTTTCACAAATCATTTCGTGAATTGAGAAATCCATATTTCCAACACTCTGTACAAGCCATTTCTGCTCATTTAAGGCTTTGCGTATGGTCTTTAAATAAAATCCCATCTTGTTGTATTTCTATTAACTAAAAAATCATCATAATCATCATCATCATCATCATCATCACCAACTGCTTGATCTGGCCTAATATTAATGCAACAAAATGTGCCTTTTTTTCAGATTTTCTGCATGTGTGCATAGAAATCTAAATCCAACCGTAAGTTATTGAAATTCTTTAGATCTTGTTTAACAAAAAAATGTAATGGCTTGTTTTTTATTCAAGTGGTGTTAAAGTTTGCCATCAATAATGGTCATCCACTGACATGGTTTTGACATGGACCACTTAAACCAGCCAGTGATTCACTTTGCATGTTATCTTTTACTTTCTAATGCAGTCTTTTTCCCCTTACAGAAAAATCACATGAATTTTACATGTGACCACATGTGGTCGCAAACATGTGGCCACATGTGCAAACATGTGCTTTTCAAATGCTTTCACAAGTGATTCATATGCAGGACCACATATGTCAACCAGATGCGATTCATGTGATTCACATGTGGATCATGTGAAAACATTCCAAAGCCACATATTTGCAAATGTGGTTCACATGTGCATGGAGTGCATGTGGTTTTTCTGTAAAGGTAAAACCGATGTCAAAATTGAAATTCACAGGCGATCCAATATTTTGGGGAATGGTTACAAACTGCTGATTATCAACAAAATGAAGAGAAAAAAAAGGATGAAGAAAAAGTTTTGAGCAAAAATTTGTGACTGTCTTAGACACAGAGACAGAAGATAAAAATAAATGTAATGCTTTTGATCACAAACAGTGACATTTTTTTCCTTGACATGTCTTTCTGGGCAGATTGAATTCTGCAACACCAGCCTTCACACATTTTTTAAATGCATTCTGATTTTTTAAAACCCTCCCTGTGTTCCATGTAAAACCCTTGTATTTCTAGCCAGAAAATCACCTCCAAACACAAAAAGCATCCAAACATAAATGCCACGCAGTCCCGGCTGACATCCACAGCCCACGGTCATCACCAACCAGGAAGTGGATTAGGTGTTTTTAATTATTGAGAGATTTTGCCGTCGTTGTTGTTTATTTTGGGATCATCCCTGGAAAGATAAAGCACACTTCAAACTCTGTGTGTGTTTCTAATCTCCTCCTGGATGAAGCCGTTCAGCCAGCGAGCAGCTTCACTCTGCCTGTCAGAACCGCCACCGCCACTTGTCTATTTCAGGTTTTGGCTGGTCTCAGTGTTCTCCTCTTTTTTTCATGAAATGCTATTATAACCCCTCAGATTTGCTGTTTGTCTCCTTGTCAGTGGTTTTGGAAGGGCATTGATATTCGTGTGTGTGTTTGAGGGGCAGTGTGTAAATGTGCATGTATGTTTACAGCTGAATGACTGCCAAGCATAAAATGTGAGAGATTTGAAGAATTTGTTTACTTATTTATATATTTTTGATTAAATTGTGTATGAACAGTAAATATGTGGGTCAATTTGTGTGTGTGTGTGTGTGTGTGTGTGTGTGTGTGTGTGTTTCTGGTGGGAATGCTGTGGGATGGAGAGTATGGAGGGGCAGCCATCACTCTTGTTTGCCATTGAAGTTTAAGTTGGCATGAAAATATGAAGGAAATGTGTCAAAAATGCAGAAACCTGACAGAACAATGAAACAAATAATTAGAAAAATGGAGAGTGAAAGACAGAAAAATTGAATGGGACTAAAAGATGGAAATGTTTAGAGGAAGTATAATAAGAAGGACATATGGACGAAGGAAGGAAATGAAGGGGACACAGAGGGGATGAAGAAAAAAAGGAGGGGAAATGGAGGAAAAAAGTGAAATCAAAAAAGAAGAAACAGAGGAATACAGAGTGCAAATGATGAACAAATAGAAAGATTAACTGAAGGAAGGAAAGATTAAAAGATTATATAAAGCAGAAGGAAGAGAAAAAAAGTAATTGGGCTGTTGGAAAACAAAATGGGAATGAATAAAGAAAGAAAGTAAATGGAATAGGCTGAAAAGGAAGAATGACAAGAAAATAAAAAATAAAAAGACTTTGAAAAAGGTAAGAACATGCATACATGTATATTAATATA
>JBBBVU010000020.1:24315172-24328441 GCA_037177055.1 Atherinosoma microstoma | reverse complement strand
CTGATACTTGCTGGGATAGGCTCCAGCCCACCCGCGACCCTGCATGGATTCAGCGGTACAGAAAATGGATGGATGGAGTCAAGAAATCTCTAGATAGAGTGCTGTATGTTTGGATGTCTTTTTCCCTGTTTCCGAATCAAACCACACCAGAATGCATCTGTAATAAACTTCCAATATCTCAGAGAAACTGAGGATTACCTCAGACTTCACTTGAGACTCTATGTAGCATTTGAACTTACTTGTGACAGCCTCGAAACAACTCGACTTGGGCCTTAACATAAAGCACTGCATGCACTACGATCAGACTCCCCTTAAAATAAGCAATCCATCAAACACGGATTATCAATTAATGTTTTGCAGTTGTTTGTCTTAGGAGTCAGCTCTGGGTTTGTGATGCTAGAAGCTCAAATCCACACTTCCACACTGTGGTTTTAGCCTTTGGTTAAGAGGATGTTAGAGGCCATTAGATAGCTCTTTGTGTATTTTTTCCTGCTTAGACTTTCCTCTTTTCTCTCATTTTCCGGCCTGCTGCCTGTTGGATGGCCGTCCTTCAACAGCTTGAAGCCATTTGAAGGACCAATTATCCAATAATGCAGCTTTATGAAGTTCTATCCCTGCTGCTGTTCTTGGAAGGCAGAGGTTTACATCAGTAAGATTTACTGCGCTGGAGCTTTAACTATCATTTAAGAGGATGCAAGATCTACTTTTGCAGAGCAAACAAACACATTTGCATTAATGTTATGTTCTTCATTATCTTGCTCTCAAATCCAAAACAAAATTACACCAAGGATTTTCATGCTGGAAAAACAAAATGTATTTTTTATTTTTTTGACTTATCACCATAGGCTGTGGCTTAATATTTCCCTTATTTGAAGTAGTCTGTTTAGGATTCAATCTAATTCAGCTTTATTTGTATAGCATTAATTCACTACAAATTCATCTCAAGGCACTTTTACAGACACAGTCCAATTCTATCCAATTCATTGTAGTTTAATTAAAATCCAACTAAAAGAGATCCATTATATGATCCACATTAGTCCAATTTATAATAACTGCGTTCAAACTCTTTAAGTCAATTGGTAGAAAATAATGCTTAGCTAAGGAACACAATGGTTTGCATCAAATCTTCTCAATTCATTCCTCCATCCTGAGCAAGCACATGAAGAAAGTGGAGAGAAAAACTCCCTTTTAACAGGAAGAAAAACATCAGCAGAACCAGAATCAGGAGTGTGGACCATCTGCCTGAACTGGTTGGTGGTGGAGAGGACAGGAAAGAGGGATCAAGCACCATAACTGTAAGCTAGGGATTGCTACTGAGAAAGAAAAACAGAAACATAAATGAATGACAACAATATCAAATACATGGAGATTAAAGACAGCAGAGAGGAGCCCAGTGTATCATGAGATGTCCAAGCCAACAGCAGCATGACTAAAGCCCCATTTCCACCAGCAGGTGCAGAATGTTTGCCATTCACACAAGACATCAAGTGACACATAGCACCAGAGTTCCCATAAAGTTGCAGTATTAAAACCACAGCATGACATATTTGATTTAATATTAATCTATCAAGCATACATTTTCTAGTATAGTTAGAGGTTTTTTTACCTGGGAAAATGATCTTTACCATCCTCTCTATGAGACAAAGCTGCAGCTCAACTGAAAATCCCATTCTAAACATTCAGTATTGCTGGTCTTAGGCTTGTTGCCCTTATGCCTCCACCACACTCTCCACTGTGCTTTCCATGGCTTCAGTCTGGGGGTCTCCTGAAACTCTCGGGGGGTTCTGATTATTTCCCCCTTATATGCTACAGCGAGGTTTTGCCTATTCATCAGGCAATTGCAAAACAAAAATCCATGGTCAAACCAGTCCTCCTGGGCTTTGCTACCAAGTGAACGATGCTGTGTCTCCATTCCAGCCTCGCAGAAATGATAACTTGAATATTGAGGATATTTTTACTGTTCTCCTCCATTCTGGACATGTACAGTACAGTTTTAAACATTGTATGAAAGTAATGCTTGGATCCAACTTGTGGCAGATAGATTACTATAGCAACTTTTCAGTGTTACTCAGACCAAAGTGTTCAGTTTCCATCAGATTAATAAAAATCAATGCATGTCTAAGAGTAGATCAAGACTTATACTTAAAATGACATGAAGTACTTTGACATGATCAAAGTACTTCCTTCTTTAAACCATCTTGAGTTGTGTTTGACTCCTCTAAACATCATCTGATACGTAGAGTAGAGATGTTCAGACTGAGGAACTTTAGATTTTTTTTCTTTGGTTGTTTCCTCTTCTGGTGCAACTGTGTGAGATTAATGGCTCTGGGTGTGGCCAGAGGTTTAAGTTCTTTGCTTCGCCCTAAGGAAGCAGAACTAATTGCTTCAGTAACCCTGCAAGAGGAAACCTGAATTTTTTTCACTTCACTATGTGTGCGTACTTGGGCGCGTGTGATGGGGAATAAGTGTGTTAGTGTGAACTGAGATCTGTGTGTTTGAACAGCTAAATCTGATTAAGACCACCTTGTTGCCTTAAATTAATCATTCCATGTGCCCATCTGGAAAAAAAGGACGTGTATGCTCCATTTTAGAAGCAGGAATGTAGAACAAAGATCAATAAATCATCACTATGAGGCAAGGTGGTATTTTTGGGAACCCAGGCGCTCCCTGCTTCCTCAATAAAATGTATTCCTGATTGAGGTGTGAGAACTGTGGAGTTTTGCCTTTAGATTGGAGTTAGACGAGTGTAGAGTTTTAGATATGGAATTTGAAGATAGCCTTTTTTTTAACTCACAAAATGAAATACCGTCTGTCATTTTGTCTGTTTCTGGGAATTTGCACCCAATCCAACACTGATGCTGGGTGATAAGGCCTGACTCAAATTCTGTACCTGTCTTTATCACAAAAATGTTGGATGTGATTGAAGTCAAGAGTCCGTTCAAACCAATCTAGTTTGTTTGTGCACAGAAATATTGTCATCCAGAAACTGGGCAGGGTCATACTGAAGCTTTTTTTCCAAAGTTGGAATCCAGTTCAACACATCGAATTTAAGATTTTCCTAGGACCACAAGGCCCCAGTCATGAGAAGCCTTCAGTTCAAAATTTGCTAAATTATGTTAAGTGGAACGTCCACATATGTTTTGTTATGTATTGATGTGCCAAATGTTTTTTCAAGCTACTTTCCCATGTATGTGCAAGTATGGTGTGTGTGAGTTTTATGTGCATAGAAGGTCTCATTTGGCAGTTTTTCTGTAAGAACGTAACCTGAGACCTACACAATCACACACACACACAATCACACACATGCACACAGGCATTCCCATAATACCTCACTCTCTCTCAGATGTAAGCCTTTTGTGTGCACCCCCCCCCCCCCGCGCGCGCGCTTAGTCGTTGCAGGTGTTCATCATGAGGCAATAAAACAAGTAGTGACTGTTCTCCATCCCAAACAGAGCCTACACTTACGCGGCTGCAGACCCTGCTCCACGTTTGCTCAGCTCTTTCTAATTTGTAGCTCTGCATGCAGCGAATGTGGTTGTCATCTTCCATATATTCTGTCTTTAGGCCTCTACACAAGTGGATTTTTGCTGCTATCAATCTAACCAAAAGGTTCTCATGTTCAAAAGTTCCAAAGTGGATGAAATGGAGATATAAGCTTTTTTCTGAAAAAAGACGGTTACCTGAGGTGGTTTGCATTTCATGGCATGCTATGGATCTATCATGCCGCAGCTGAGGATCAAATGCATTGCAGTAATTAGTTGTTTTTGATGTGAGCTTCCATGATTTTGATCAAAACATCAAACAGGGCTCCTGACACGAGAAAGCAGATCTGGAAATGATCCTGCAGCTTCAGTATTAGCTAGCAGAACTTGTTAAATTTTCCTCGGTTGTAATAGCTTTTATTACTACAACATTTTATTAATTTTTTTATAATTTCAAGATTTCTTTTCTTTTAGATAAATAAAATGTATCCATCTTAAACAACCTTGTTCAATTTGGTATGGTTTACAGTAGCCTACTGTCTGTGGAGCTAGACCAAAAGGCAAGCATGCTAACAAGCTTACAGTGACACAATTTGGCTAACATGTTGTCTTCCAGTAGGCGTAATGCATAACATGCACACCATTTAGAGTATTCTGTTAGCATGCTGACAGAATTAGCCTATTCTTTATATATATATATATATATATATGTATGTTTACTAAGTGTCAAACACAAAATTTTGTAGGGTGTAGGTATAAATGTAGGGAAAAGTAGGCTAGCTGGACTACATTATTCTGTTAACATGCTAACAGAACAAGCTAATAGATTGATAAATTCTCATCTGTATTTCTGTTTAGTTATCACCTAACAGAAAATAAAAAGGAGACAGAGAAGCTTGTTATTAATTTTAGAGGTTATTGAAATAACGGCGAAGGAAACGTTGTCGGAACGCAATTGTATTTTCTGTTTATTTCTGTTGAAGAGAAAATGCAGATGGGTTGAGAAGCCTGGTGTTAGTTTTGTAAGATAGTTTTAAGTTCTAGTAGAAGAAAAGTTTGGTTTCTAATATCATGAAGTTTGGAGCTCACAGCTGAGGTAAAATGTACAAATATACTTCATGGCAATCCATCAATGTTGCACCTTTCCAGTGATTGCATCTTCATGGTAGAGCAAGAGTTATAGTCAGATGATAGCACAAGGTTTCCTGGTAAACCATCCAGTAGTTATATTTATACCGTATAGCAGTTGCTAGCATTGGCTACAATAATGAATAGAGTAATTGTTGATTTCTGTGATGAAGGCCTCTATGATGATTATGTACTTCCAAGGCATTAACAGGACAGCTGTTATGCAGAAATGGGATTATGATATTTAAACTGATATTGATCTTTGATATAAAACAAAACATGTTAGGCTAATTCCATATATTCCCTCTTATAGACTGAGTATAATGAAGGATTTGTCCCAAAGTTGCCTTGGTGAGCTTAAGGAATTTATGCTACTGCAGTATTTTGTTTTCTATTGTCAAGCTGTAAAAATAAGTTAAATCTAAAGATTTGTGTTGTGCCCCCCTGCACAAAACAAGAGAAAGCAAAACTAAAAGTGATATAAAACATATAATTTACAGTAACACGGTGTGCTTATTTTCATCTGTGAGGATGTCTGCAAGATGTTGTCTGCACGAACCTGCAGCAGCAAGGCTGAGGAGTGACTCATTTACTGAGTGCTAATTTCTAATTAACACATATACAGAAAACAGAAAAAGACTGTGGGCTCTAGACTGATTTTTTGACTCAGTCAGCAGGTCAAAAGTTGTGTATTTGTTCTTGAACCTGCAGGCTGTTTGGATTCATTCACCACTGCTGCACCACAGTTTCCAAAAAATGTCCTCCAACAACATACAACTATGTTCACTGTCTTCGAGCGCGCATGAATGCAGTTTTTGTTCAGCATTGCCGTTTGGATTTTTCTCTCTTTTTGTATGTGTGTGCGTGTGTTTCTGATCAAGTGTGTCGACCAGACCGCCTTTCTCTTAATAGTAATAATGTGAAACGAGAAACAGCAGGTTCTGTTCTCTGTTAGCATAATGACTCTAGTGATAGAGTCTGACAGCGACACACACATACACAAAGTGGGCACACACACACACACGAGGTCTGTGTGCTTTTACTCAAACTCACACCTTTCATATGAACAGATTTAATCTACTAGTGTGCACAAACTAAAACTTTTTTAATTTGTTGAAGAATCACAACATTATCCAAAAATGGACCTGAGCAAAGATGCTTTAAGCTATAATTGTTAGCTAACTCCAAATTCCTGCCACTGAAAACAGGACACCACCATCTACTGTTACTGGAGAGCTGTAAAAATGCTTTATCACCTCAGGGCTCTTACTGTTTTCATGTACCTTGCCACTAATGTTTTACAGTCAAAGTTGCTCATCTATTGCACTGAAGTTTCCTCTTTCCTTCCATGTGTGCAACTCGGTTATTGTTTGTACTTGGAGTTGTTCTTTCAAGACATCTTTTTCTATAAAGTTGGTCTTTGAGGAAATGCCCGGTTTTAGCTAACAGTCTGCAGCCATATGTGTCTAAAACCACACACCAGTTGCATGGAGTCTGTTTATAAACTCTGTCTTGGCTTTAAAAAAAGAGCCTTCGTGGGGACAAGTGGCCTGTTTGGAACTTAATTCAGTTTTTGTCTTGATGATTGCTGTTGTCATTTTGACCAGTTGAATACACACAAACACACACGCACGCATGGATGTGCTTTAATGTGTTTAGAGAGAGCTGCAGAGCCCTCCTTCCTGCGTGCCCAGACATGCATTATGTGGTTTTTTGAAGGGGAAGCCTTCACTTTAGTGTGTGTGTTTTCTTGAGATCAATGCAGTTATGGAGTGCAGCAGATTTTGACTGCACACACACCAACTCCGGTGAGGCCTGTTCTTAGTCAAGTGTCACGCTTTGCCCTTCTGACATCTGGTCTCTGAAACCTCTGGAGTCCCTGCTGTGTGTGTATGTGTGTTTTCATGCGTGTGTGTGCTGAAGTGTATGTGCACGTCTGTGTTTGATTAACTAACCATTCCCTGTCTGTGTGACAGGCTCTGCCAATACACTTGTACTTATTGTAAACTGAGTTCTTCTCTGCACGCTGCTGCTACAGCAAAGGAACTATTTAAATACTGTTTTGTGTATAAATTGTTTAAATAAATAAATAGTTTAAAAGTTTATCATGTTTACACATTTATAAAAAAAAAATAAAGAAATTTACATTATTTCCAAAAAAGAAAAGACATTGAAAGGAAACATGCAGTATTTAAGATGAAGGGAATAATGTTAACTAGATGTAGTAAAAAAAAAAAAAAACAATCACAAAAATAATATTAAAACAAACAAAATGATAATAATAATAAAGGTTATTATAATTTGTATTTGTATTATTATAGTAATGTGAAGATGGTGGGAAGTTTTATCAGACTGATGAGAAAAAACATAATTTGAAAAAATGAAAGGATGTTTTTCCTCCTCCACTCCACGCCTTCTATTCCATTTATTATTTACCATTATCGGTATTGTATCGGTTATCGGCCAAATAAGTTGTAAAATATCAGTATATTGACATATCAGATATCGGCCAAGAATCCAATATCATGCATCCCTAATCATAACTTCAGCTATTTTTGTTGTCACTGGGAAAAAGTATTTACCTTGTTTTGCATAATTCTCCAGAAATGTTATTGTTTTAGCCCTTGGAGACCGGAATTGCGTAATGATATAAATAGTTGTCTCCCAGAGACCATAATCTCCAGGAGATATTTATGACATTTATTACATCTGATACGTCCACTTCTAATAAACAACATTTTCACTAGAACTTTATTTATTCTGTAACATGTTATTGCTTGTGTTAGTTATGACACTCTGAATGAGACTGAACAGACCTAAAGTTAAAGTACCATTTTAAGTACTTTAACTAACAGCTAATGAAAAGTCTACAACATGTTAAAGTACTTTTAAATTCGTCCACACTCGTCATTCATTGGCATATATGACAGTAAGCCAGGGCGGGATCAGCCAGCAGCTCATGGAGCAGAGGAGGACATCTCCTGCAGCTAGAATCTGGGACTATTTGTGAGGACCAAGCCTCTCATGAGTGTTTTTGGAAGGGGGCGGGGCCTGCGCCAGCACAGGCGCTTATTGAGCAGAGTAAACGTTACATAAAGTCCTATCTCTAGTCAAAAGTTATGTCATTTTAATGTTAAATGCTTTAGCCCTGGTGTGAGAAAACTAGGTTTTATCCTCAGGTTTTAAACCCTGAAAGTTTTCCCAGTTACAAATAGATATTCTTCCAAGATGTCATATTTCAAATTATATTATCATGCCAAGCATGCAATGATTTAGTAAAACCTGATGTCAGTCGATGATGATGTCAGTGAAAATATCACTTTTCTCCCCTTTTTGTATGTTTAAGCTTATTGAGGAGTCAGAGATATCAAGGTTTCAGTGCGCTACACTAATATTACGGTTGTAATCAGCTGACCGTCTCCACACCGTCACTGCTACTTGTCAGACAGAAAACTGCGCCACCCCATGAAACTCTGTAAAACGGACACTTTTCTCATTAAAACATGTTTCTTTTTCCATAAATTTTCATGTCAAGCTAACATCATTAACTACACGCTAACTGTTAGCAAAGTGCTGAATAAATCAGCATTGGGTGGAAGCTTTTGAAAGTATTGATATACAGTATAGTCGCTCAGACAGCAGAATTTTCTGATATTTTAGTTTTGTTAGTTTGGCCAAAACAATGGGAAAAAGCTGGTCAATGTAGGTTGAATCTGCACTGGAAGAAATATTGGACAATGTGACTGCAGCAGTTCAAACTTGTTGCATGTTAAAACTGGTACATCATGCGACTCTGTAGGACTGCATTTGTAAAATGTTACGGGAAACCACCAGCAGACATGACACTGACATGTTCAGTTGTCACTAAATTGATGGGAAGTAGTGAATATAAAAGGAGGCTATAAGGCTATCATAAGGGTTTTTGACTGTTTTAATCATATCTCATACCTCCACATGTCACTCTAGTCCCCTAAGTCATGACAGAAAAAGAAAAAAACTGTCCTGGGACTTATATTTGCATCACTTTTCTCAGTGTGGATATTTTAAGAATAACTGCAGACCAGTGAAATAACAGCAGCCTCTCAGAGGAAGATAAATCCTCACACGTGTGGCATGTTAAGTGCGAATTAATTAGATTATTGCTGTTTTTCAGCCACACTTTGTGACTCTCATCTGTGATGGGATGTGGAGTTTGGTTTGTAACAATACAAATTGGCCTGACGGCAAACAAACTGGATCAAATTAGCGCTGAAAATGTTTACCTGTTTTCTTAACAAGCTGCATTCTCCGTCTGCTTCGGCTGCCACTGATTCTCTCTGCAGACTCCACCAGACGAAACTGTGTTGTCCTCTGAGTGCGTGGATGGTTTACACACAACACTGCAAAAAATTTTCATGCTATGTGCGTTTGTTTGAACTAAGAAAGTCTGCTGTAAAGTCATGCACATACAGGATGTAAAAAATATTGTAATTCTGTCTAAAAAACCTATTCATATACACCTTATCCCAGTTTTATTATATAATAGATCAGGGTGTGAGCATTGGCTTTATTGGATTTGCCTATTATAAACTAACAATTTAGGTTTGAATTAACTATTTCTTGAGCCAAACATGTTTTTGTTCTGCCATAGAATATCAACCATGTATTTAGTGTTTTTAATTGATGGTGAGGCTTAATATTTGTTTTTCTTTGACACTGTCATCACAAAAAATACCATGAAACATTGTGATATATATATAAGTCTGTATCCCTCACACAGATCTGACAATTACAGTAATCCTTTGCATCGTGACAGATGCCCCAGCTGTAAATACCTGTTTGCTTTTATAGAAAAAAAATGGTGTGAGTTCCACTTGTCGTTTCACACTGTGCTAATAGTGTAAGTTTGTGGTTTGGTTTGAGTTGACACTGCACAAATTGGAGGTCAAGGTTTTTGTCAGATGACAGGAAATTTCCGCTAACTTCATATAACTACCCACGTACATCCTGTTTCTCTTGAAATCATCACCACCTGATCTTTTCCAGCAGGGGAAGAACGTCTCCTTACTAAAAAAAACTTTGACATTTGCATATTCAATCAGAATCGTTTCCTCAAATCTGAGTGCAACTGGTCAAATTAAATGCATATTAAAGAGCAAAGTTACAAATCAGAATTAAGATCGACAAAGGGAAGTAACTTTCTATGAATAACGATGAATAAATCAAGAATAAACCCTACGATTAAAGTCTAACATTAACTACTTAAATGGAGACTGTCAATGTTAACCAATAGCAGGGCCCAAAGTTTCCCTGCAGAACAAGAATTTATAATGAGGGGGACATACCTTAAAGGATAAAGGCTCATGACTCTAACCCTGACTATAAGGGACAGCTGGTCAACCAGTTTAGCTACTGATCATCATTGCAGTAGTTGAGGTGAATTGAGTTGGGAAGTTTTCATCTGTTGTAAATTGCAGAAATATATGACAGAGAAACTGTCAGAAAAGTACAAATGGCAAAAAAATATGACACCCCAAATAATTTTTAGTCTCAGTTGGGGTAATAGAGGAGTTGATTAGCTGGGATAGCTAATAGATTAGACATTTAAGCCTTATCTATGCTCCCTTTATGTATGTTAATGTATACATTTGTGCCCATCCTTAACATCGGCATGGTTGTTAGACCATTACATCCACTAAGGCAGTGCAGAGTTTAGAGTTCACTTCCAAGTTTCAACATCAGTTTCAGACAACAGCAAAGATGGCGACATTAGCAGAGGCCATGATAATGTACATTCTTGAAAAGAGATATAAAAAGAGGCAACACAGGTAGACAGCAATGGTCTGTGTGGCCATTAAATACATCATGGCTTCTTCTTCTTTGCTCGTATTGCTGGTCACACATGTTCTATACTGTGCAGTTCTTCCCCTGTGGTTTCTGCTGGTGCTGTTTGCTATGTCTGCGTACGCATCCACCAGCTCTCTGAAAACAGACTGAACAGACATGTAAAAGATGCAGAGGATGGACAGAAGGCTCCGTCCGTGTACGTATGTTGATTTGATGTAGAGGATGTGGTCCTTCCAGGTGGATATCTGGATCAGCAGATCTATTGGTACATCTGGGTATCCTCTGTGTAGCAAAGATGCAAGAAGTCATGAGCAGATGTCTGAGCCTGAAGAGTTGGTGTGTATTGCAAATAGAAAAGATCCCAACACATAGCCGTGGGGTTCAGTTTTTTGCCATTACACTTTGAAAGTCAGCCAGTGTTCCTTACCTAGGAAGTCCATCTCAGAGAATATTTGTATTGTTTCCAGATTTTACTTCTTGTTACAATCTGAAATCCCTTTTTTGATGTTGTTACGTAGTTTTTTGTCTTCAGGTGTAACTGTGGTTTGGGGGTGGGGGTTCAGAAGGTCCCAGGGGAACTCAGGAGTTTCCAGGGGAATTGCAAAATGAGGAAGAACTTCATCAGAAAGTAAGAACAGGGTGAGGTAGTTTCAGTATGCTTCTGCCACCAGCATGTAGAGCAGATAGAGAGGATGAAGAGGCAGCTGTTCACATGAAACTCTACCAGAAATTGTTTATATAACTTAGCATATTGTCAGCTTTTGATTTGCCCTGTCTGACATCAATTCTAACATTTTACCTTTGAGCTGTGTATGCACCACCCTGAACTCTTCCCTATCTGTTTAATGATACCATGCGTTTACCAGAATCAGTAAATGAGGCTGTTCGTTTCAACCAGATGCTGATGGAGTTTGAAATTTGTTTCAACTTTTTCTGCTGAAAAGGAAAGAAGTGATAACGGATGGATGAACGATGGGGGGGTGTAAAGGATTTAGGAAAGGAAGGGAGGGCAGATTGAAGCAGAGGGATGGAGAGAAGAGGAAATGAGCGGAAAGAGAGGCAAAGGTGTGGGATAGAAAGGGAGGAAGAGGAAAAGGTGGAAGTACAGAGAGAGAGAGAGAGAGACTGCGCTCTCTTTCTGTCTCCATTAAATTTCACAAATTAAAGTGGTATCATCTTGAAATATTTAAAGGTTAGATGAATGTTGATAATGGATCTCGACAGCCATTAAGCTGTAATTGCTCTCCAATGTAGTTAGTGATAGACATGGAATACAATTCTGCAGCAAACACAGGGTGGGTGGTGGTCGGGGGGGTAGGATGGTTTTTATTTATTGATTTTAGTCACAGCCTCTGATTTAAACCAGAACTGTTGTTCTCTGCATTAAGTCTTAATAAGGCAAAAAACAGAGGATGATTAACTATTCAGTGAGAGACAGAGGGGCGGGAGACCTTGACAAGGTTTTAAGGGGGGAGTCGAAGTGAGTGGGTTGCAGGGAAAATGAGGAATGTGAGAAAGACGGAGCCATTCAGAAGTACTGAGATTTTAACACAAGGCAGATGTCATTTTTCACAGGTTATTTCCAAATGTGCTGCTCTGAAAAAAGGCTTACAAGCAAGAATACTTTGCTTTGGCATTGTTATCTTCATGTGGCCTATTTTAAATGAAAGCAGCAACATGCCTCTTTAAAAAATGAATAACCACCCACCCAGAGTGTTGCAAAGTAAATCTGTTTAATGAGGAAAAATACAACAATCCAGTAGACTGCATTTTTTTAGTATCTGGAACTCAAAATGAGACAGCAGCAGTCCAGCGTAGGATCATTCGATAAGTGTGATATTTAGAAGTTGTCCTTCATGCTGGGCTGAGACATGGAGCGATGCTGCTGTGATGGGGTCTGCCTGTGTATCTGTATCTGGTTCTTGTTGCTCCATTGCTTGTTCTCCTCGTGGGTGATGGGTGGGTGGGCAGGGAGGTGTGCACTTTGCTGTTTGTTGTCATGTTTGACTGCTATCCCATCCTTAACTGTGTTTCACAAAGATTAAGGGAGAAAAAAATGAAAATGGTCACCGTCTAGTTTCCCCTTTTCATGTCTGTCTGTGAATGTTTTAATAAAAAGACCTTTGAAAGGAGAGATACTGCTGTGTCACACTTTTGATGATCTGGTGATCATGTTGACATTGGAGCCTTAAATCAGACATGTTGGTAACTTTATTCCCCCTCGGTTCATATAAATAATTTAATTCTAGTTTGCAGAAGATCACTATGAAACTGGCATAAACACTGGTACATCCAGAGTAACGCACACATGGACACACCGTTTCACTGTATGGAGGGTCTGGAGTTTCATCACAAGCTAGCTGATTAGATAACCTTTAATACCTTTGAAAAAAATCTAATAATATTTCATTTATTAGGATCATTGGTCTGCAGTGGTCAACTTCAACTAAACAATCTATTATTACGCTGAGATGGGGAGGAATGTCGGGTGGACATTTTTCCGTGCCTCTACTTTGGTTATTGTCGTAACCGAATCCTAACTAACACAAAAACACTAAATAACTTCAAGACTGGCAGATGAGATACCTTCATCAGTAACAGTGGGCCGCTGTCTAACGTTGTCAGTCCAGAGATCCTTTCTGCTGTCAGATACCAGGTTACCACAGCTACAAAATGGCGAAACACACAAAACGGCCGTCGGATTTGTCTATAGGCGATGTTGCTTGTGGTTCCTGTTCAGGAGAAAAAGTACTTGTCCAACAAAGTAGTCCAACTGTAACCCAGTTAAAACAGATCCATTGGTCCATTGGTCCAATTGGTCAGATCCATATAT
>JBBBVU010000020.1:24189980-24213590 GCA_037177055.1 Atherinosoma microstoma | reverse complement strand
GGTGGAGCTGCTCCGTCAGATGGCGAACCTGGGTGGTCACCGAGGTCTGAAACTCCTCCTGGCGACCGGTGAGCTCCGTAATGCCACCATGAATGGATTTGATCTGCTTCTCGTGCTGGAGTAACCTGGTCCCTTGCGTGGACAGAGCTGCCTTGAAAGTGCTGGTGTCTGCTGGGTCCATGTCTGGCCAGATCGTACTATTAGGATTCAGCACTAGACCAGGAAGGACCCAAATGCATGACACTGGACACTCTCAGACAGTTGAACACTTTACTGAGGACAGGCAGGCAAACAATACTTACAGACTAGGACAATGACAAAATACTTTTCAAGAACTCAATACAATGGTTTCTAATGGCGTAGCAAGATACAAATGGCAACATGAACGCTCGACAGGACAAGACGATCTGGCACTGGACACAGACTATTTATACACAAGGTAATGGGGAACAGGTGGAAACAATCACACTGGCGGGAAAACACACAAGGGCAGGAAGTCAAACAGCCTGAAACGAGAGGAGAGTTTAGGGTTTCAAAATAAAACAGGAAATGAGACAAGACTAGGCACAAGTGAACACAAACAACTTAACAGACACGGCGAGACATGACACTAATTTATGGTCCCTTGCCTCATTAGCCATTTTTACATGAGCAAAATTTTGTTAATCGGGTCACAGTTTGGATCCGAGCTGTTCTGTTTATCCCAACGCTCATTGAGATACTTGTAAATGTAACATTTAACTAAAGAGAAGAGTGTTGTTTTGATTATCGATGTGTATTACAAAACTTAAAATCTTGATTACTTTTTTCTAAAATAACAAAAGTCCTTCAGTAGGAAGTGGTCGGCACTAAAAGTTTCTTCTAATTTTTATCAAATCAAATTTCATTTATACAGTGCTTTTCATGCCACAAAGCAACACAAAGTGCTTTATTATGTTGAAAGACAATTGCATTGGAAGTATCTGTGATGATTAGTCCATATGTTTCCATGATTTCATTGAGTTGCATTCAGAGGCATTTTGTGTGTCCAATGAAGTGACCAAATATGGTTCTTCACCTGATGAAGGGTTAAATTTGAACAGAATAAATCACTTTAACAATTGTCTGACTTTACGGAAACAACAGTAGAGAAGAAACAGTTAACAAACACAGATGTATGCCTATTTATTGCCTTTTACCAATTTCAGTGTCCTCCCCTTTGATAATTGTATAGGCTACTCTTTTAAAACCACAAGGTACGTATTAATATCAAATACCGACCAGTTCTGTTTTGGTCCTGTCTTGTCCTCCACTAGCATAACTTACATGTGTGGTATTACGTTACTTTGATATACAGCTGACTTAACACCGTGTGTAGTAATGATGATTTCTACCTGAATATCGGAAAATGTTTTCCTGGGACAACAATCGTTATACCATCTCAGAAGGAAATTTTGATCTGAATGACTATGATTGGATGAGAATCTTCGATTATATATTCTGAGGTATTACATATAGCATTTTTTCCGATGAGGCTTTTAATTTGAATATTTGTGTCAGTGTAAACATGGCTAATGATAAGTGGTTTTCCTGGGGTTATACAGCTTTTTAGTCCAAATACCTTCTGTTTTCTCTGCATTGTGTGAGTGGAAATTATGTTTCACTGCTAAACAGTAGCTGCGTTTACATGGAGCACTTTTAATCTGACAGAACGTCCAATCAGAGGAAAAATGCATCATGTAAAATGTCAGCTTATCCAATGGGACTTGATTGGAAATCATTTTCAATTCGATCGAGAGGGTGGTTCAAACCTTTTTACATCCGGATCAGCAAAAAAATAACCATGTTTATCATACTGTCAACTTTTGGATTTGAAAATAAGGGAAACTTCCCGGCGCCTGCTGCAAGCACCACCCCAACCAAGCTCCAGTAGGCTGTACCACCTTACATTTGAAGACCGGTGTACAAGATATCTAAAATAACCTCCTGTCAACCACTTGATAACTACAATTTATTTTATTTTATTTTATCAAAGTTTCAAGTAATCTCTAATAAAGATACTTCAAGATGTTCTTATGATTACACTTCTTCCTTAAAGGTGATGGTTTACCAGGTTTTAGAAATGCATTGGACAGTTCTTAACCAAACTTTAGTTTTATAAGTACATTTATATTTAAAGTACTCAGTGGTTTCCAATAAACCCCTTTGTGTGAAGTGTAAAAACCCAATGTAAGCTGGAGAAGAGGTGGATTACTATTTACATGCTGTCTCACTAACTGATTAGGGTTTGGGCAAACACGGCCTTTTAAGGTTTAAACCCAAAAACCTTTAGGTTCAGTTAGAAAAAAATAAAGGGAAAATAAAATGTTACAAATGGATGACACAGAGGAATTTTGATTGTTCCTCATTGTAAGTGATGCTCAAGTCAACACCACGATAAGCAGAGTCCAAAAACCAAAACAACCATATGAGTGGAATCGCCATCTCTAGGGTCTAAAGCTCCTCAATGCAGCGTGGTTCAAATCCCAGAAATGACAAGGATTTGGTCCTGAACAAAGGAAAACCTGGATTATTTATTATGAGGGAGATAATGACACACAAAGAGCAGGTGTAGCAGTCAGTAAATGAAGACCAGATGAACAGCAAAGACAGAAAGTAAAACTAAACTGAGTAACTGGGCGGCAAACTCTACGAAAACAAAGAAACTAAGAAATCAAAAGACAAACCACAAACTCAACAGAAACCCCATAAATCACGACATCTGTATTGTATGTCTGAGTTAAAGCACTTAAACACGGTGCTTTGAGTTCAAACGGGTCCAGACTGGATTTGTGTCAATGCTAATTGAATTGACATGTTTCCATGCTAACGTTGCACAGTATTTTTTTCCCTCGCAGGAAAATCTTTTGATACCTCGGACCATCTCACAGTGAATTGTCTCTTATTCCACATCTTGTTGTAAAAACTACAAGTGTTTCCTGCTTCATTTCACCACAGTGTCAGGTTTCCTGAAGCAGCATTTAGCATGTAGCATGTAGCAGTTAGCATCCAAATATGCTCTCACTCTGACTTGGAGTGGAGTTTGAATGCTGTCCCTTACCTGGTAGTTCAAATTAGTTTAATAAAAAGTGCTAAAATAAAATGAGGAGCTTTGTTTCTCCTCCCTGTGTGTGTGTTCTCCTGGTCATAACAACTTAAACGTCTACAAAACTACAAAGTGAAGGCAGCTGGGACCGAGGCATGATGGGAGTGATCAGTTCAAGATGGCACTGCAGGGAAGCCTATTTTTCATTCTCCTTTCATCTCTCTTTTCATCTCTAAATATAAATCTGTCTCCCCATCTATCATTTATTCATTTTTGTCTCCCCTTTCTTCTTCCACGTTTGCTCCTTCTCTCATTTGTTATTTTTTGTCGCTACCCTCACCTCCTTCTGTATTTGCCTTCCTCACTCTCTTTCCTTTTCCTTCCCACCTCAGTTTGATCCACTATTTTGCATCCTTTTCCCCTTTTTTCCCATCTTTCTGCCTTTTTTAATTCATCTCTTTTCTCCCATCCTTCCATATCCCCTAACATTTGTTTCGTTCTACCCTCTTTATCTGTATCCCTACCTTACTTTTGTCCCTTCTCTTTTACTTTTTGCTTCATCAAACGCTTCCTCTTGTTGTCCCTTCCCATTTCCTCCTCCTATTCTCTTACTGTTTTATTCTATTTCTCTTTCCCATCATCTTTTTTCCCTCCCTCCAACCTTAACCTACCCTCCCCATCGTTTTAATTGCGTTCAGGAAGCTGCCAGATATTGTGAGGTGTAATGTGCTGTCTGATTCCTCTCTAAGTGTTCTTAAATGATCGCTATTTATTTGTCAAGCCAAGCGTTGAACGCTAATTAAGGAGAAATGCTTTGAACTGCTTAGTGTGATTTTGTGTGGTCGGTGTGTATTTTTTGGGGGTGTGTGTTGTTTGGAAGATGGAGGAAGACGTCATTGGCAATCCCTCGCTGCATCCAGTCCTGCTGCGTTTGTGTGTGTTTGCAGTGATGCATCCCGGAGGTTTTTCTTTAACTAACATCACACTAAACACACACAAACTGCCCCAGAGACTTTAAAACACACGATTGGCTGAAACTGTACATGTAATTTTAGCTAGGAATGTGCTGATCAAGATTTTTATTTTATTTTTGTCTGTGATTTCAATCCAAGTCATTTTAGATTTAGTATCAGCCAGTGCAGTCCAATATTTCTCACTCTACACACAATCAACACGTAAAGTTATTGAAATGTACCTGCCTACAGACACAGCTACATGGATCAGATGCTACCTAAAGCCTCCGCTAGCATAGTAATGTTAAAGTTCCTGATGCTGCAAGAAGAAAAAGACTGAACAAGTACGTCTGGTCTGGAAGGGCTGCAGGAAACTGGAACTGTCCTTTGGACCCACAAGACAAAAGTGGAGGTGTTTGGTCATAACTCAATGCACCGCAGTTGATGAAAACCAAACACAGCATATCAGCACAAACACCAACTGTGAAGCATGGTGGTGGAAGGATGATGATATGGGCTCCTTTTTGCAGCCATAGGACCTGGATAACTCTCTCTTTAGTGGTGTTGAGGAGGTGGAGGAGGGGCATCACGATTATAGGTTTCCTTGGTACGATTAATTTCAAAGAGATAATCATGAATATTAATTATCAAAATTATTCTGCATTAGTTAATTTATAATATCTTTAATCTTTATCTTTAATATCTTTTAAACATATCTAATTGCTGGAATAGCCTCCAGCTCCTTCATGACCCTGTTTTGGAATAAGCAGTACAGAAAATGAATGAATGAATAATTAATTTAGCGTCACTATAAATGTGCAAAATCAAATCAACAGTCCTTTTAGGTCTATAAGTTTTATTCATTTCTATCTTTTGATGCCAATATCCCAGAATGATATAGAAATAAAGTAAAGTCTGTTTCCACCTAATTTCCTTCTGAGAATAAATAAATCCTACATATCAACTCTGGATTTCACTCAGAAATCAGATGGAAAGGCTACAGGACCTCTACCTGGACCTGGGAGGCTTCTTTCTGGAAACTATATTATAACTGGTTTGGAACATTTCTTTTCAACCTGAGTAGAGAATTTAGAAACCCAGAAATAAACGTCCAACTAGCTTTGACTTCCAGCCGAACAGCTGCTGTTTGACACAAATAATACCGGAACAGTGGAAATAAAAAACAAGACCACATATCTGGAATGAAATACGCTTTCTTCTACAGATTTCTACGACTAAAAGCCATGGACCTCAAGCCAAGTTGGTCATGTCTGAACAGCGAAACTATACGTAGAAAAGGCGTATTTTATTTTTGGTCATCTGTATAATGTAACGTTACGCTGCTGAACGTTGCTTTAAACCCGACCTGAGTCTTACATAATTAACAAAAATTGCAAATGACTCGATAACATTTAATTTCACTGTTAGATAAACATTAATGTAGTTTAACCAAACTACTGAACTAAAATGTCTATATGGTCAAAGGGGGTCTATCCCAGCTGCTATCAGGCGAGACGTAGAGTACATCCTGGACATGCTAGTCCTGGGAAAATTTAGAAACACCAGTTAACCTAACAACGAGGTTTGTGCAAGGAAGTCGGAGTAATCTTAGAAAATAATTCAGCATAGCCACAGTTTGAACCAGGAGATGATTTGCTTTGAGATGATCGTGCTAACCACTGTGCAGGTTATATGTGTGTCTGATATATCGCCCATAATATCTCCCCAGTTAGCCACCAGAGGACCACATGAAGAAAATGTATTTAGACTAGTTATATTTTACTATTTATGATTCAGTGATGATTGTTAATGCTTTTAAATCCCAGACATGATGCGTCATCATAAATTCACACTCTCATCCCGCCGTGCTGGCTTGATTTGTGAAAGCAGGTCCATTCCAGCTCTCTTACTGCCTCCCATGCTGACTCAGAGGTGGGTTAACTTTGACCCACCATCCTGTTTCTGCCCACAAATCACAACGATCTGCAACAAAGGGCCATCAGTCTCGGCTTGAGAGGGTTTGTGAAAAGGGCTCTACAATCAACCGTGAACTCCTTTAAATACCAAAGTATTGTCCAGTCAAACATGAGATCTCCCTGATCGGCCCAAACTAGATCATGCAACAGACAATGGGCCTCATTCACCGTTCGTACAAACAAATTTGTCCTTAAGTTGTAATTCCAAACTTTTTACAAAGATTGTGAAATGCAAGCCAATCTTTGTATCTTAGATTTGTTTTTAGATGAGAACAAATCCTGCCAACTCTCAGGAGTATCCTAACAAACATGTGAGTGCTGACATTTTGAACAAAATCAGCGTTTGTGTTGTTTTCTATTGTTCAGGTCATTAAAATACAAAAGTTAAATCAGAGTTGTGTTTTTTGTCAGATTTTTAGAAATAACTTTTGGACAATAACAAAGTGTTTTGTTAGTTTGAAATAAACCGCAAGATATTGCAAATGATGTCCTAACGTTATAATTTCCCTCAGGGGTTAGGGTTCATTCATAGAACACACACACCAGACACACATTAACAGACACCGACACCAGGTCTGTTCGCTCAGCCTCAACAATACGACACCATAAATGTCCAAGTCACCTGAGACTCTACAACAATGTTTTTTTACCATAATGATCTGTTTTATTAGGAGATGGAGGTTATGTCCAGATGTCCTCGTTAATAACACCACTGGCCAACCTTCAGACTCACCTGGAGGTTTTATTTCATCAGATCCAGCTCTAGATGTATCATGACCTTAAAATGGTGATGGACACGTTTTTCTATGTGTTGTTCTACAATGTACCATGTTCCCCTTTAGCCGCTACATCACAAAGATGTTCATCCTGATGCGTTCATGGGACCAGACTGCAGGCGGCTGTTCAAGTTCAGGAGGAATTAATGACCCGTTTGCACATAAAACTGTATGTGGGGCCATCCCTCACTGTTTGTGGTAGACCGTTGCCTAGGTTACCACCCCGGACAGACATGACCGTCTGACTGAACGTGGTACGGTTGTATATAGGTGTTAAGAATTGATAGCAACATCAAGTTCTACCCCAATCAGCAATATGCTGGAACGGGTTACCCCCAAGTGACTTTTAGAAAAATACATACAAACAGTTTTTTTGGTGTTCAACATGAGACAGGCATCCGTTAGCCAGCTGTGCACTGAGGATAACGCATTTGAAGCGTTTCCATGACAGTTTTTCACAAAATAAAAGCAATATTTCAAAATTTTGACAAAGTGCAATTGCAATTTGCAGGTGTTTCCATTGAATGGTGTTTAGTGCATAAGTTGTAATTCTCATAAAATTTGGTCCCGTGAGACTCCACTTTGAGGAGGATGGAGAGTTTCAGTCGCCACTACTACTGTTCCCGTTGTCCTCATCAGCAGACGAAAGCAGCGGCCGTATGGCTGTATGTACGGGAGCGGACATGAATAAGGGATGAATTATGGATTCAGAATTTCAGAATGTCCAGGGATACGTTTAATGAGCTGTGTGATGACACCAGACATTTCATGCCCTCAGGAGGCCGGACCTACCCGGACGCGAGCGGCTATTTGCCCTTTACAAACTGGCAACTTGTTCTGAGTAAACGTCCAATGTCGTGTAAATGTGAAAACAGGGTTTCCATTACACTTTTGTGATTTACTTCTATAACAAAAGCACACTAATGAGACAGTAAAAACTTTTTAGACATGCGTTGATGGCTGATTGATGAAGAGGGCTTCAAATTCATATAAAATTAATCAACTTTCCTAAACTGAAAGAACATAAACGACTTGGAGGGAATACACTAGACAACTCAAACAGCATGTTTAGTATCAGAACAGTTGTATGTAGATATCAGATATTCTGACTGGCCGGTATCGATACGCCCGTCCTGCTCACTGTGGTTACAGTTACAGCTGAGCAAAGGTCTGTTAAGTAAAAAAATCCTCTAACTGGTGTGAGGTCTTTTCAGCCATGGTGGAAATGGAAAAACAGTAAAAGACGTCTGGACGGCGGCCGTTGTCCTGTCCCTTCGCTCCATCTGTGCATCCACTGGTTTCCCAGTCGCCTCTGCTGGTTTCAGTCTCCGTGGAAGCGGCCTCGGGGCCTGACTCCCTCAGGAGTGTGTGTTGGCGTGTGGATGTGCACGTGTGTGTGCGAGTCAGCTGGAGCGAAGCTGGCGTACAGGTGCGCCGCTGCCTCGCCAGCACTTCCTGGTAATTAATGACTTCTTCCTGCCTCCCTCTTTCTCTGTCTCTCATGGTTGCGATGCTGGAAATTGATGACATGTGAGCGTTTGCTTCTTCTTTTTTTTCCCCCAGTCACATGAGGACGGAGGGTCGAGTGGGAGAGGAAGAGATGGAGAAAAGAGAAAGAGGGAGGGAGATAAAATCACTTAGGAAATGTTGGTTTTGTTGAAGCAAGTCAACCATCCATCATGGGAGCGACTTTATTCTTTTCTAATCATGTCTGCCTCTGTTCTGCATGCTGCATCTCTCCACCTTCTTTTGCTCATCATCTATTTTTGTGGCATCCCTTCTCTCCGTCTCTCTCTTCCTTTGAGTGTCTGTCCTCAGATTTCTTTTTCCTCCTCTCTTTCTGTACGTGTCTATGCATCTCTCCCTCCCTTTCCGCCTCTCTCTGGTAATCTATCTTAGTTAATATCGTCTCTGCAAGCAGCTGGGTACCGGAGCCCAGACACACTCTCACACAGAAAGATAATGACACAGAGAAAATACAATAAGTAAAACAGAGGCAAGAGACGATTATTACAGGATTGTATGGTTGGAATGATAATACTATGAAGATACTCATAAATCCCCGTACAGCCTCTCAGCACAGGGAATTGTGGGAAAAATGCCGGTTTGCTGCAGATTAGCTGCACATTTGTCAGCTAGTCGTCGTTATGAGTTTTTATTTCTGTTTGTGTAAATATCTCAGCACCTGTTGGATAGATTGATTTAAAGCATTCTTTCATTATTTACCTTTTATTATTCTATTTATTGTTTTGTTATTGTTTTTCTTTTGTCCTGCCGTCTGCAGCTGGTGCAGCATTTAGCAGCCGGACAGCATCTCTCCTCCGCCTTCTGATTAAATCCAAAATTGAGTTTTAGAAATATTCCATATGGTTTTAATACTTTACATGGGTTTGCACCTGCCTATATTTCTGAGCTCTGGCCTTACTCAAACTCAAGCCTTCTTAGATAAACTGCTCCTGTCTGTTCCCTGATCGAGGTTTTTTTTTTTTTTTTTAATCTGTCTCTTTTATTTGTTTTAGTTTTATCAATCAGAATTTATTTGTGTAGCTATTTTCACACAAAACTGAAGTTATTTACATGATACTAATAAAAATAATACCAACAGCCATCAGAAACAACAAATTCCAACCTATGTCATCCCAACTCTGGTGTAAAAAAAAAAGAAGGGATAGAATTTATTTGGAGAAAGGCGAACATGATATCCAATGATGATGAATTTGTGTGAAGAAAACACAAAATAAAGAAGTTGCAAATATGTTTAATAATTAAGTTATAGAAAACATTCAATTCTAAAAATTTCAAGCGTATCTTATGGGGGAAAATCTGTGTAAAAAGGATAAACTAATATCATAATTATGGAAACAGCAAGTAATCAAAAAATAAATACATAAATTCAATTTTTTTAAAGCCTAAAATTAATTGCATTTACCATAACATAAAGACAAAAGTTCGTGGATTAACAACAACAACAATAATAATAATAATATGCTTGATGCCTGCTGTTGCAAACTCTATTTTTTGTTTGCTTTTATTCACTCATATTTATGTATTTATTTTTATGTTATTCAATTATCATTTATCTATTATTATATTATTTATTATAATATGTATGATATATGATTGTTATTCATCTATTTAATACTTAAATGGAATTAATTTTATTCTAGTCTTTTTCTTGATGTTTTTCCCTGTATTTATTTAGTTTTTCTATCATTGTAAATAAATTCAGGTGTTAATGTACTTGTATAGTTTTGTGCAGTAAGGTGGTTATTTTGAATTGATTCCCCAGACGATAGACCCTGATGGTTTGTTCATTCCCTGAGTTTTAATTTGTCCTTGTTCTTCATCTGCTTCGACCCCTGTTCCTTTATGAAGAGCAATAAAATCCTTGTTTTGCTCCTTACAGTCCTGCTAGCATGCTGATATTAGCATTTAGCTCAAAGATCAGCTGTGTCAGTTTACAAGAAATGATTCAAATGAAGAGCGGACATGTTTCTTTCTCTCTGCGGCGTGTTTGGTTCACCATGTTAAAGCCAGCTCATGGTTTCTGCATCCGCTTGTGCTGAAGGCCCTTTTCCCTTCGATTTTTTCATCGTCACCAGATGGCTCTCTGGATGACCACGTGCAGCCTGAATATTTAGATGAGGCAGTTTTAATCTCCAGTCTGCACGGCGGTGTGCTGGTTGGTATCATTGGTTCCTTGTGTGGAGTTTGCTTGGTGGGTTGTCTGTCCAGGTACTCTGGCTTCCTCCCACAGCCCCAAAACATGCATGTTAGGTGAAATGGTGTTTCTAAAATCTCTCTAGGAATAATAATGAGAGCTGACCCGGTGATGGACTAGCGACTGGAGGATGGTTGGATGGATGGATGGATGGATGGATGGATGGATGGATGGATGGATGGATGGATGCTTGTTGAGTGTTAAGTGTGGGTTTCCTCCTCCAACTATGGGGTTAAAAGTCAGAAACACTGTTTCACACGAGTTACTGAAATGAAAGAATATGAAAGACTAAAATGAAACTGGAGACAGGTAAAGAGACACAGACAGCGTGAGGGGCAGACGGCTACTTTCCTTCTCCAGTTTGTCTAGTTGCCAGGGCGACGGGTCGGACTGGCTTGATGCTCGAGCAAAAAAAAGGGAAAAAAAGAGCAGAAAAGAAAGAAAAGGGACCACAATCAATGAGACCCTTTTTTTGTTTTAGTGGGAACCTCCTTTTAGCCCCCGACGAGACACACACACACACACACACACACACTGAAACCCTTATGGATGGACCAGGATGACTGAAACTAGTGTGACTGTGTGCCTTTGTGTCTGACTCCCTCTCCCTCTCTGTGTGCAACTGACTTTATTTAAGACAAGGGCCCTTTTGTTTTAAGCCGGAGAATGGCTCTGAGGCCGAGGCTGGCCTTGTAATTGGCCTACTTAGGCCCTGTTTAGCATGAGAAAAGTCTCCTTGGCCCTTCGGTGCCAAGCTAACTTTTGTTTTCAAGCCATGGAGAAGACAGACTCACTGATCAGAATTCAGATTACGGCAAAAAAAAGCAAAAACAACCCATAACCCCCACCTCTAAAAGCTCTAAACACACTCCTCCACCCTCTGCATGAAATACACCGCACACTAATTACTTAACGAGGAGCTGGGAAAAAAATCCACACTTCAACAGAGTGATGGAGGAGTCTATTTGAAGGAGGAGGAGGAGGAGGAGGAGACAGGTTCTTTTTCACCTCTTTCTTCCTCGTCAAACTTTTTGTGCCACTTAGAAAAAAAAGAAAGAGAAATCCATCCTCCATCCTGCTGTCTCTCCTCTCTCTGAGTCGGCCCAGATGCCACTTGTTGCTGCTGAAATCATTGAACTTAATTAGCGGGACAATGTGTGAGCGGTTTGCTAAGTTTGAGCCGTAAACAGTCTCAGCTTTATGAGGAGGGGGAAAAAACGGCAGTGCAGAGGGAAAGTTAGGCTGAGCTGTCGAAGGTGAACGTCTCCATGCCGGACACCATGAGGTAAATACCTTCACAACCTCATTTACTGATATTTGCTCGCTTTGAGGTGTCTCAGGTAGACCTTGTTGGTAGAAGAGGCTCAAAAACAAGTTTCTGGTGTTTAACACTTGATAGCAGATATGATGTAGGGATATATCTATCCATATGTGAGCCTGGGGAGTTTAAAATGATAGTTCTTTTTTAAAAATGTAATGAAAATTTGATTTTTTGTTAGAATGATCATGAAAAATAGTCTATGTAACCAAGTCATACTATCTGTGTAGTCTCTGTATGTCTTTTATTTCTTACTTGGTTGCTAAATATTAAAACTGGTTATTTTACACACAGTTTGAGATCACTTTGTATCTTTCACATCTATTTTTAGCTTTGAAAACTTGTTTCATTACCTGCCATGACCAGTTCATTTTCCAGTTCCATTCAATCACCAATTCACTGCAAGAATGAGCTAACAAAAAAAAAATCCTGAAACACTTAACTGGAGAAGATTCAGGTGAAATAATCTGCCAGTGCAGGAAGATATTTCATGTGGTAAGATTTCCCGAAATGAGAAAAAAACTTTCAGGTTTTAGCCACGTGAGAAAAATCTGAAACAAATGGTGAAACTCTCCAAGTCTTTTATTAAATCGCCTGTTAAGGCTTCTTTCCAGGTTCAACCATCCTACTGCAGGGGGGACATTATTCCACCTGATTAAAGCCTGAATCTTCTCCAGTTAAGTCTTTTTTATCAGATGATTTCAGTCCTTCCAGTTAATACATTTGAGCTGGGGGTTGTTGGTATTGATGACAACTGTGATAGTAAGATAATAAACTATTATACTATCGTGACTTGATATTATAGACATTATTGAAAATAGTTTGGGTTTTATCTACAATTTCTAATGTTCCTTATCACTCAAAAAAGAGACAAAAATTAAAATGTTCCTATTGATAACAGTATGATATTGTTATTGGTAATAACAACTGTGGAGTACAGGTCGGATATCTTCACATCCCTACTAGGACACCATTACATCAGTGGTCTTTGATGTAAAAAAAACAAAAAATGGAGATAAATTAGGACAATAAAAACCCAGAAAGAATTCCTGTTTATTTTCAACATTGCAGCTTCTATCAATAGTTTAGGTCAATGTGCCTGATCTGTCCTGGAAAACAGGATTAAAGGAAAGCTCTTCAACCAAACAGATCATCCATGAAGACTGGGAACGTCCAAAAGACTTGATCCTGATTCATGGGCCGACTGGGCCTAAAACGGAGTTTATAGAAGTCAAGATGTCAGTTTGTGATGCTGTTTAATTTATCAAAGTGAACATTTGTATGATTTTAATGGTTTTTATGGTGGAAATGGCTGAAAGAGTTCGTGTTGGGGCTGGGTTACGATCTTTCAGCTGTTTCCATTTACCTTCGAAGATCTTCGCCATTTTTGGATCTCAGTTAGCACTCGACATCCTGATCAGTTTTCCAACATCTCAGACAAACTTTCATCTAAGAGGATATTCCCACCGTGTCAAATACCCCCCTGCCTTCCTCCCCACTTACCTATCCTTCCATTTATTGCCACATTTATTCTTTTACTTACAATTTTTACAGATTATTCCACTATTTTGTTTTGGAGATGATCAGGAATATCAGCCAGCTTATAAAATGGTTTTATTTTAATTGTCTTCAACATTTCAACAGTTTCTGGCCTTTTTGTTTTTTTTAAAAAAGTTTAATTATCTGAAATGAATCCCACAAAAAGGATAATTTACTTCAATTTAAGGGAAATCTGTCTGAACCTGCGGAGCCCTGGAATTTATGACGTTTTTCAAGAAAATTAAACAAAAAATTTCTGGATCTTTTTAACACAGTTTTTCTTCCTTTGTGTAAAATCTGCTCAAGATGAAGGCCTGATCCTCAGCTGTAGTAACACTCTTTCTGTTTCTGTCTCTATCCAGTCGATACTGGGTGGTGAGATGGGTTTGGGGAGCCCCGGCGCGTCGTCGCCCACCAAGCCGGGCGGTCAGTACTACCAACACTACAGCTCCAACCCACGGAGGAGAGCGCTGCCTCTGGACACCATGGGTAAAAAGCTTCCAGCACACACACAATGCACAACACACACACTTTAGAACTTCACATGGAGCTAAACATGACAAGCCTTCAACGCTTCTCACAGTTTAACATTTAGCTTATTTATTTTGTTTCTACAATGTTCAATTCATTCAGAGTGAAAATTTAAATCTTCATGATGATTGTTGTAGTAGATGAGATTAAACTACTGGCAAACACACACACACACACACACACAGGATGAGAAGATAACTTCAGATTTCTGTTCAACATCCGGCTTTTAGCGTTTCTTGTCTTTTTATTTTATCATCATGTTTCTGTGCTGCTTCCGTGTTTAGTTCAACGTTTACTGGAAAATATTCACACCTTGTTTTATGCAACAAAAGAAATCTTTAAAAAAAAAAAACCTCTCTTCGGATTTTTGAGTTTCTTAACATGTTTTTTGGTTTGTGTTCGTTCATTTAGTCAAACATGAATCCGAATGATTTAATCCATATTCAGGACGTCGGCCATCAAGAGGTTATAAAAACTATTCAAGCTTCAGATTAATGGTGTCATAGTCCGTTATCCAGTTTGATCATTTCTCTGGATGCCTGTAGAAAATGGGAGTGTTTGCTATTAAAGGAAGCCTTCAATGGTTTTATTACTGACAGGTAAAGAGTTTATAGACCAATATGAAGACCCTGAAACCAGTTTTTGGGTTTTATAAGATCAAGTCCTAGCTGAATTAATTATAATGACAATATGTTAGATTATTGAATTCTTGTTATTTAGTGGATTTTTAAACAGAAATTGATATTGTTTCTTTAAAAATGTCTATTTTTTAACCTTGAATGTAACATAATAATATAAAATGATCTGATGGTGAAATCCTGATAATAGAATATTCTTCCAGAGTGTCTTGAGATACATTATTAGTTTCATCCAAAATCTTGAAGCTGTTTCAGGATTTAATATCGGTTTGTCGTAAATGTTTGTCTGCATCGAGCTGTCTAAGCGATGCTCTAACCTCCTACGACCTGGCCTCCACATACGTGGACATAACAAAGTGGGCTGTCTGCGCCATAATACATAACTTCCTGTACACAAACATGGACACTTACGCTGCCATCTGGTGGTGCCACAAGAGAAATATAAGATCCAAAATAGTATATATGCCTTTAACAGGATGCACTGTAAAGGGTTAAAATATGTATTTTATTTTCAAATTATATTTATTGGCTGAAAACATGTAGGAGACATCCAAAAGCAAATCAAACCAAAGCTTGGATCTTATAAGATTTAAAATCTTCCTCTTTTGGCTTCTGAGGTCAGAATTTTTAATTCCCCACTGAGTGATCGATGATGTGTATGAGCAGTAGAAAGAAAGAAGTTTTTAATCATCGGCCCATGTTTCCCAGTTCATCGTCTGTGTATGAAACACAGAACGCCGAGAGCCATATGACCGTCCCACATCCCTCTGTGTGTGTTTCAGTAAGGATGCACAGGGCGGTCTTTTAAAGACCAGGACAAAAGTGTCAACAGCGTAGCCTTGGTAGCGTTAGCCTTGAGAGGACACGAGCACACACGCAGACTTATATGGCGACCGTGGGGCAATTTCCAAAAGAGATGCACTTTCATTTTTCCATCAAAGTCTCACCTTCCACGTTAATAGACGGCCGCCTCGCTCCCCTTGAGAAGAAACCCTGAAAAAAATAATACAAACATGTCAAAAGCTGCCCTCCATCAGCCCTCCATCTTTCTTTCTTCTTTTTTCAGTCCGGTGTCTTTTTGCTTTCTGCATCTGATTGTGCCGTGCTTGTTTGCAGTGAAAGCTGTCTTTGTAAATATATTGATGGCGGTGGGGTGGGGGTGGGGGGTGGAAATGGCCTCGCTCTTGCCTCTTCCCTCCTCCTCCTCCTCCTCCTCTTCACCCGGCTCGATTAAATTCAAACAAATCCAACAAGAACCTTCTTTTAAAAGAAAAAAAAGCCTCTTGGCCTGGTAAACCCTGATACACTGATTCATTGTTTTTTTTGTTTTTTTTTACAGAAATTCACCCAAAAAAAGTGCGGAAGGTCCCTCCCGGCTTGCCATCCTCAGTAAGTGATAGCATGCCTTTTATTATTATTATTTCAACAGCATTGTGTTGTATTGGGTGTGAGTGCAGAGGAAAGGGTGCTGGTATTTTTGCACATTTTGGATTCATAGAGTTGAGTTTGTGGCATAAAGAAAATACAAATACGTTTTAGAAATAAAGGATAAAAGCTTGAACATCATGTTTTGTGTATTTGTGGAGGAGAAAATGAGCTGGACTCAAACAGCTCTCAGCTTTGTTCTTGTTTTGGAAGAGATTCATACCATAAAAAACAACTCCAAATAAATTTAAAAAAACATGTAAAAGTATAAATTGATATACTAATAACAGAAGTGGATTTACAGGAACTGAATGTCTGTTTTGATAACGACCAACAACAGAAAAGGAGGTTCGTAAAAACCACTTATTGATAAGAAAATGAGCAGGATTTGTCGGGGATGCTTTGTTTCCCTTCTATTGATTAATTATCCTGCGATTTGGTCCGATCCGTTGGCGCTCGCGCTCCAGCCGCTCCAGCCGGAGCAGGGATGAGATATTTGTTAAAGGACTGCAGGAGATGAAGATGATGATGATGATGCTGGAGTCAGGACGGACACAAACAGCTGCTGCCTTTTTCTTGTTGCTGGTTTTCTCCCCGTTTGGCAGGAAAAAGGTTATTTGCAGTAAGAATGACTCGTATAATCTACGCCTAAATTTTACATTTCATTTTGTAGACAAAAAGAAAAAAGAAAAATGTTTGTGATGTTTGACTTCTGAAGCCACCGTAGAGCGATACTTTGGGCGAAACCAGCGTGTGATCAGAGAATTTGAGTGCGACTGAGCGGACCCCAGCTGCTGCTCTCAGGCCCGAAGCCTGGACGCCGTTTGACGCAGCAGCTGTTTCACTTTATCTGTGTGTTTTTTCTAAGTCGAGTCTTGTTTTTTAGCGTGGTATGTTTAGCCTCAGGTTGCTAATGGGCAGTATAATTTCTTCCAAATTCAAAACCTTTTTTGAAGTATAAACATTTTTTTTCATGCATGTCAAAGATGGCTTCTTTTTTTTCCTTTTGGATTTGTCACAGCTGCGGCGCCCATTAGATTTATTTCCGATTTTGTTGTACAGGAGGGGAGTTTTCCTCCGATGCTGACCTCATTAATGGCCAGTTAGCGGCGGCTGAATGTACAGCGTGTCAGCCGCCTCTTTGGCTCGGCGGGAGTCCGCCTTTCTGTGGCCTTGGCCCGCTTTGTCCCCACTTCCTGCCCTCTTTCCTCCTCCTCCTCTCTGTGTCTACAGCAGTAAGAGGGGGGAGGAAGAGGGGGGAGAGAGGAAGGAGGAAGAATGGAAACCAGGAGAGGAGAGGAAGGGCGGAAAAAAAGGAAAGCAGGGAGGAAGATGTGTGCAGTTTTGACAGGCTTCTGTTGCAGTCCAAATCTGACACTTTTACTTTATTTGGACATGAATTTAACATCCAAAACGTGGGAAGGTCCAATTTAAGCATGAAAGAAGTTATAATTTTCTGGCACTAGGAATCAAATTCACCATATTGATACAAGAAATGATTTAATTCTTGATCCAGTTTTAGATTTAGAGGGTAAATCAAGCTTATGTCTTATGAATGAGCTGGAAATTCTGGTAGTAGACAACCCCACAAATCCTCCATCACCAAAACAAATCTGGTGGCTTGTGGTCGGCTGTTTACAAGCAGCATGATTTGCCCGGAGAAGGCCGACACAGGAGGAGGAACAATCTAATCTTGGCTGAGACACTGAATGGATCCTGACGTAACATTTTAAAATGAAGCTAACTTAATGAGAGATACCAGCTACTCCATGTAGAGAAAAATGTTCGAATCTTTCTGCATCATACGTTAAATAGATTTATCTGCTGACCATCCACACCAACTGATCCAGACAGACGTATTCCAGCTTTCCCAGGATCAGTTCATATCAGACTTCTTTCAGAGGAGCACGATGCCCAATTAAATTGTTCTTTTCTTTTTTTGTCTTTTTTCTTTGCATACTGTAGTGTCTTGCTGCCACTGAAGGAAAACAAGGAGTTTTTCGCGTTATAACGTTTTATTGTAAAAATGGGAAGCTTATAACTTTATAGCCTGATAGTTTTATTGTTTATTTCACATTTTTACAATAAAACTATCGCAATGTTATAATGTCATAGTGTGTTAATCTTCAAAAGTAAAATATGTGAAACACAACAATTGTAAAAATGTAAAATATAAATGTGAAGTTAATTGTAAAAACATGAACAGTATCAACATGAAGCGAAATAGCTTATTGTAACGTGAAATGTATGATGTTATACCGTGTATAGCATTAAAACTGTCACGTTTTAACACAATAGTTAATTATAAAATCATGAAACACAATAGCTCATTGTAAGAATGTGAAACTTATATAATAACAATAGTTTTATTGTTGTAATATGACAAGTTTCTCATTTCTACAATAAAACTATCACGTTATAACTCGACAATTAAATGTTAAATTGTGAACCATATCAACATGAATCTCAATGGTTTATTGTAAAAATGTGAAACGCATCATGTGATAGTTTTATTGTTATAACGTAATACCTTTCACGTTTTACAATAAAGCCATCACATCGTAACATGATATGGTCCTATTTTTCTCTTAGTTGGCAGCAATACCAAACTCTTATCCTTAAACATTTATTTTTAACTGCTAACCTCGAAGGAATTAATACACTTCTGCGTAGTCTTTCTCTACAGCTCACCCAAATGCACACCTGTTTTAGCTTTCCATTGCCACAAGGGGGCAGCGCTCAAAATATGGAAAAGCTTGAAATGTTGGTGCCATTTAGTTTTGTTTTGCCTGTTTTTTTTTCTCTGACATGGAAAATGTTCATGAGTTCTTCTGGAGAAAATGTAAAACAGAGTACATAAAAGTATGGATCAACGTCAGATCCATACTGATGCCCTCCGGCGCTCCGTCCCAGCTGGAGTCAACTTTCAGCCAGTCGACATTCATCAATACTGTTAGCTTTTCACAGAACTGCACTCTGTCCGGTTGTGTACATTTGAAGCTGTGTCCATGCAATCAGATACGTACGGTATTGCATGTACATGTACAATATTGTCCATGGTTTTATATGAACTCAATTATTATTGGACTTAAGTGGAATATACGATCAATTTAATTCAGAGGATTGCACAGAAGTAGAGTAGCTAAGATGACTTTGTTTTGAGTTGGCACTATACGGATAAAGATCATTTGATTTGAAAAACCGTTTTCATAAGAATATGGTTTGGTTTGCATTTAATGACACAAAACATTTGAAGAATGTGTAAATGTGTGTGTTGCTGGATCACTTCAAACTCAATGCAGGTAGTTGTTTTCATTTTGTTTTGGTTTTTTGGCACATTAGCTTAGCATTTCAGAGCCTCAACCAAAACCAGCAAGTGTTTTGGTGTTACGTTTTCTCTGTTTTGGATTTGTAATGCTCAGTCCTGCGTCCTACAACCTGCATGCTGCTTGTCCTGTGGAACCAACTAGTACAGTTGTAAAGGGCTTCTGCTGACACTGTTGTGATCCAGCTTTTTGGATCTGGTTGCACTGGCTTTGCTTTCATGTGTGAGACACTGCGATCCGTCTCCTCTCTCCGCTCTAACCCTCTCTTGTTTCTACCTCTGTGATGTGAGTAATCAGGCCTTTTCCTCCCGTTCACATGAAGAGGGAGCTAACAAGAAGAAGACCTGCTGCCTGTGAAACGCAGTAGTGGTTCCAGTGCAGAAAAATAAATTCACAGTTACGTTCTGCCAGCTTTGTTGGCACGAGCTGCGCCAGAGAGCAGAAAATGAACCGAGAGCTTTGTAGGGTTTGACTTTGTTCCGTATTTGTTGTCGATGTTTAAATTGCACAAGTTCTCCTGTGATACGTCATTTTTTTATTCTGAAAACGTACAGTATGTGATTGCTAACACCAAAATCAGCCTCAACCGATGTTTGTGTTGTTTGTTGTTATATCTGCCCGTACATCCACGGTTACAGAACATACAAAGACCACACGGATAGCAGCTGGGTCTGCATGACGTTTTATTGTGTTGGAATCATTAAAATGTCAATAAATGTAAGCCAGAAAAAAGAAGCTGTGGATAATGGCTAACTGAGTAGTTGTGATAAAACATTTCTAACATACTTGGATTGTTTAAAAATCATATATTCACTTCCCATCTGACTTTTAAAGCTGAGGACTTTTCATAGATTCCTCCTGCTCCTCTCATGGTGTTCTTTTTTTCTCCAAAGTGGTCCAGCCTCCAAACCTGCTAGAATGGTGAGCAGTAAGAAGGCAGAAATGTGTTTTCATTCCTTCTTCCAGCAGCCAAAACAGCTGTTGGTCTTTTTTTTTTTTTTGTCCCATAAATACAGAGAATTTAACTTTTGAATTATTTGACAATGTTTGTTTATTTTGAGGTCTGTGTTTTCTTTTCTTTTAGAACTATTTTGGCCATTTATCTACAGTCTATCCATATATTTTGCATGAGGCTCTTCTGCACTTCAAACATCAGTGAAGCTTATAAATAATCCTAATATCCTAAAGAATATATTTCAGGTTTTACTCACTGAATCTGAATCTTTCCCCATCTTCAGCATTGATTATTTCTGATAATGATTACTACAGCTGAGAGGTAGAATTTCAGTGTTTGTGGATGTCACTGTACCATAGGCTTCAATTATAAATATTTTTATTTATTTGGCTCTATAGTAGTCATTCAAATCTATTTAACTACCCCAAAAACATCAAACTGATTTTTTTGATTTATGATATTTTCCCATTATATGTTTGAGCAAATTTCCATTTATGTTCATGAGTTTCTTTGAATAGATACAATTTTTCTAGTGTGTAGAATCCTCATGTTCGCTGTACATATCAGCACAACCACAATAATTCAAGAGGATTTACAAGTTGGAGTGGAAATGTTCGACTTTATGACAGAAACACACATACCGTGTAAAAAACACACACACACACTCGTACGGTTTCTCTCGGCCTAGTCTGCACCTGCTCTGAGCTCAAACTTGATTTCACAGAGGAATGTCTGTAATGTGTGTTTTTGTGTGTGCGCCATTCAATGGCAACACACAGAGGCCAAAAACAAAAGTTCCCTTTGTGAGCGAAGCAGCTTTGAGTAAACAGCGTTGCATACATGTGGGGACCCACAGTCACGGAAAATCAGTCCCTATAGTCCCCCATCTGAAGGGACAGGTTTAAAAGTCTGTCTTTGTATGGTCGGCTGATGCTTTGCGTAAAACGACGGCGCTTTTGGCAGCTTTGATTATTCCTCCTGTTCCGTGCTGTCAGTGAAAAGATCCCTGACTTCCTTACAGGAAAGTCATTTGTATCTTCCGAAGTTTCAGCCCATTTAGTATTAATAGCCCTGTTTGTGTTTCCCTTCTGAGCTATGGAATTGCTTAAAACACAGGCAATAAACTCACACATGACTACAAGAACAAAGGCTGTATCATCTGTATCTCAATGTTAGAGTGAATTTAAGCACTGAAAGGGGATTTTGTAAGTGCCAAAGTATCAGAGCTTCTATGGACACGCCCCATGACTGCACAAAATTATTCTGTCTACAGATAGCGTTAGCACCGACTGGTGCAAAAATTTGAATGACCACATACTTGTCTTGACTAGAAATTCATATTTAAACATCCACCCACAGTATAACTTTTAGGCCATGGAAAAAATAAATACTGGAAAAATGTCCTAATTTTTCCCAAATAAATTACAGTTTTCTTTCATTTTAATCAACCCGAAGCACATTTGTGAGCAGATGCTAGCAAAACAGCTAAATTGAGAAAGACTCTTAGTAAAGATATAGTCACTACAACTTTAATTGTATGCTGCTGTTTCCTGGATTGCCATACAGTTAGATATTACCCGTTATGATGTTTGGACCACAAAAAAAAAAGTGAGGTATAGGTTAGGCTAGGCTAGGCTAACTGAAAGTTGGCTAATAGGATTAAGCTCGTTTCAGTACTTCACCAGCTGGTTTAGCGATCTCAAATTCACAATGGTTTGTTTTGTGGCTCATTTTCAGCTCTTGAGAATTTTTAACAGTATAAATAAGAAAAATACACATTTCTAAAAATATTTTTACAGAAAGCTAACATGTCAAGAAGTGTGTTAGCACTTCTGATAAAATGAAGCTAGCTACATATTTGGTTGTACCGCTAAGTTTGCAGGGTTGAACTGTATGAAAACAGTTTTGAAATATTCATCTTTTCTTTCTTTAAATTGCCATGTTTTTTTTGTTCCAACCCATTTGGACTGCCTTAGGATACACTTTCAGAACTTGTAGGCCTCAGATGACCTCACAAGGTTTTTTTTGTCTTGTCTTTGCTACATGTCCCTTTGTATGTTAGCAGCTCTGTAGTTTTAGTACTTAAACTCCTTTAAAAGTATAATTTTAGACTTAAATCTGGTGTTTTGGTGGTAATATATCTAAAGATATATTAAAGTACCACCCATTCAATTAAGTAGTGAATAATGCTTACAATAGTTTGAAAAATAAATCAATAAATAAACGTTTGTGCATATGTAGATGTGCTGGTATTTGAACAAATTGTCTTAATTTTGCACTAAAACAAACAATATGCTGCAGAGGCCAACATACTCCATTTAAGGCAAAAAAAGTCTTATTTGTTTTCTCATCTCTGTTTCAAATTAGCTGTGGGTGATTGGTATTTTTGTTTCAATTAATTAATTTCTAACTTCTTTTTTTTTGCTCCCAGTGCTGCAACTTTGTTATTGTTGTTTGTCAAATTTAGTTTGCTGAGCTGATGATTTACTTTGAGAAACAATTAAACGTCACTTGAGAGGAGAGCGTGGGACGTCTTTGTAATCAAAAGAAAATTAGGCATCAGTTGTTAACATTAGCAGGTTGCAGAGTGCCATCTCATTGTTGTTTTTCTTTGTTGGTGCTGGGAGTATATAGGAGATTTGTTTGGGGTTTTTTCCTTAGATATCATTACTTTAGTTAATTTGTTGTTCAGGCTGATAAAGTCTGTGGCTCATCCTCTGAGCTTTGCTAATGCTGTCGGAATAAACAATAAAGCACACATAGAGGTCAGGATTATACCAGAAGTGACTTTAGTGAAACCATGAAAATTGAGCCATTAAAGGAAAAAACTGCAAAATGATTATTTTCTGTTTATTTGAAGCTGTTTGTTGTCGTGTCTTTCCTGAAACTGTAACACACACACACAGTCACATTGATGATGTGGGACCCTGGATGTTCATCCAATTCACAGCATGAATGATTGCATTCAGGTTTTATGTGTGAAGATGAGTATTTTAATCATTTATGTTTGATTTATTGAAACCTTCTGAGTGATTATCATTTTATCACCTATTATTTCAGTTTTTAATTGATAAATAAAGATTTTTGGTTTATATTACTTTCATTATTTATATTTCCAATAATGTAAAATTGTCATCTCGAATAAGAAAATAAATAATAGAAAACAATTCAAACTCAGAAACGTATTCTGTTGAAAAAATTTATTTTTATTTTTCCAAATTAAAAAAGTGCTTCAACGATATTCAAACTTTATTTTAAAGAAAAAAACACAGCATTCTTCAAATACTGACCCCCCTCCTTTTGAGGACATCTGTGTATAATAATTATTTATTCCTCAAGACAATCCCAGCATCACTAAAAACTTTATCTTTAATTTGTTGCATCTATT
>JBBBVU010000020.1:24149338-24176413 GCA_037177055.1 Atherinosoma microstoma | reverse complement strand
ACTCGGAACCCAACCTTGGGAAAGGTTTGGGGTTGGCCAATGAAACTTCGGGGGGGTGGGGAGAAGGGTCGGGGGGGGGAACCCCCCAACCCCCCCCCCCCCCCTCAACTGGTCCAGGCAGATAGCGACCCTTCCTGGTTCTGTTTCTGCTGGAGATTTTCCTTCCTGTTAAAAGGGAGTGTTTCCTCTTACAGCTCAGGATGAGGGAATAATTCGAAAAGAAGATTCAGAACAATCCATTGGTTTCTAAGTAATTATTTTTTATGACGACAGTTATAATAAACTGGACTAATGAAGATCGTATATTGAATATGTATTAATTTGTTTATTATTGGACTACAATGACTTGGATTAAATTAGACTGTGTCTGTAAATGTGCCTTAAAAAGACTTTGTTGTGAATTAGTGCATTACAAATAAAGATGAATCAAACTGAATTGAAACCAACACTAAAAGTGCACGAGTCTGAACCTCAAGCAGAGTGTGAAACTGCTCCAGATGTTTGTGTTTTTGTAGCATTTAGCATAAAAAACGTGCAACAAATCTCCTGCTGTGTGGAACCAAAAGAAGAAACCCTGTGCAGATATTGTTCTGCTCTTGTTTTGCTTACCTGTTTTTTGGCAGTGATGTATTGGGAGCTTTCCTAATGGGAGCCCCGTCAGTGAAGCAGGTGTGAGCTACATCTGAGCTCAGTTCATTTTCACTTATTCTGCAGCATGAAAAGCTACGCTGGATTGTGTCGTAGCAGTTTGGGTCATCACGTGGATAAAAGCAAACAACCTTAGTACCCTAAAATCAACGTGAGTTTAACCGTGATGGACTCTTATAGACTGTAAGTGATAGAATTGTATAATTTTATGAGGTTTTAAGCAAACACTTCTAACACTACCAGAAATGGAGGCTTTATTTCTATTAGAAGGCATGAGGTATGTCCCCATAACATTTAATTTAATCTAAGTGGTGAAAGCTTGATTTGAGGTCAGGATTAAGGTAGGTAGGATTATAACAGGTTAGGGTTAAGGTCACATGAAAAGTATTTACTGTGCGGTCGGGCAAAGGTTAATCTCAAGGTTGTTAATGTAAATCAATTTAATGTCCTCTCAAGTGGAAGCAAGCATATGTGTGGGTGCCTGTTTCCTTCTCTCCACTCTTTAAAATCCTGCTGATGACTCTACTGATTTTAAGTGCATGAAAAAAGACTCAAATCAGAGGATTGTGGTCGGACGAGAGGTGAGAAGAGAAAGGGATGAAAGGGAAATAGAAATAAATTAGAGAGGAGACAACCGAATGAGGGGAGAGAAAGGGGAGAGGAGACGCACAGGAATATGGGAGGAAACCAGTCAACTCAGACAACTATAGAGACTAAAAGAGAGACGTCTACAGAGGGAGAGAGAGATTGAGGAAGACAAAGGAGCAGGCAGGGAGACAGAGGGAGAGATTGACAACTGGGCGTAGTGATTTGAAGGAAAATCCTGTCAGCGTGAAATCAGGATGAAATGTGAGATTATAATTCAACCAGGGATTAACTGTCATCTGAGCACCAAAGAGGGAGGAGGTGGAGAGAGGGAGGAGGAGAACGAAAGGAGGAAGAGTGACAGAGGAGGTTTAAAAAAAAAAGAAATGGGAGAGAGGAGGAAAACTGGAGGGAAATGGGATCTTAAAGAAGCGGGGGAAGGAGTAAAGTAAGATGGAAGGCGACAAAGAGAGAAATAAGTGATGGTAAGGATGAATAAAGTGAGTCTGAAGGTGCAGGGGAGGAAAAGAGAGGGACAAATGGCCAGAAGATGTTTTTAGTACCCACAATGATGAACAGACAGATGGTGAAGAACTAAAATGCTTGAGTCAGCATTTATCATGTTATCCTGATGTGACTTATCTATGGCAGAACCTCCACAGGTGGTGGGCAGATCCATCCAAATATCAGTTATATCGATACCGACGTGTGTGATAACATCGATATTTTAATGTAAGGCTTGAAAAATGTTAGAATCTTCAGAAATAAGGAGCCTAAGTGGTTTTTGGTGGATTCGGTTCACCCTGGCGACAAAGCACCGACATGCCCAAAATCTGCGTCTCTCACTAAGATGATGTCAAATACAGATTTTCATGGGATGAGTAATAACTTTTTTTGCTCATTCATTAAAAAAACTAGAAATATCAACGATACTAGCCTTTACTTTACTTGGTATGGGATCGATACCAAATCTTGCAACGATGCAAACCTCTAGTTTTTACTCAGTGATTATAATTATGATTAAAAGAAAATCAACAAGACGAGTGAAAAGTGTGCGAACATTTTATTAATGTTTTGTAATGACACATTTTAAATGGAAATGATAAAGAGGAATTGCATATTGAAATATTAATTGATTATTAAATGTTGTGATTTGAAAATGCATTTTCAAATCCTATTTCTAAAAGCAAGATTGAATGACACAATTCATACATTTTTGTTATAAATACCTCTTTATGTTTTGAAAAGTAATTCCAATTTCTATATTCATTTTCTTTTCCCCGACACATTTTCAAATCCTTTTTGCAGTTGCATTTCCTTAATGGTTTACCTTCTTAATTTAGTGAAACTTCTGGGCCTTAAACCAATCACAGCTGCTCCACGAGTTGTTCCAGCTCTCTCATTGGCTAGATCAGGGTGGCGAACCCTGGCTCACGAGGGCCGCATTCCTGCAAGTTTTCCATGCATCCCTTCTCCAACACACCTGATTCAAATCAAATGGATCCAACAGCCAATCACAGTGGCTCATTAATTTGAATCAGTTGTGTTGGAGAAGGGATACATGGAAAACCTGCAGGATGAGGGCCAAGGTTCCCCATCACTGGGCTAGACTGTCCCACTTGCGAAAACACATTGAACTTGAAGAAAAACTCATCTTCTGAACGCAGGAGCGATGCTTCAAAGTTTCGCATTATCGGGACCTGTACTGTCAGCGTGGTTAGCTAGCTGTTAGCTAGCTGTTGAGATGCAAGTGTGGCTGTCTTAACCAATGAGAGAGCTGGAACAGCTGTGATTGGTTTAACTTTTTTTTCAAAGCCCAGAAGTGTCACGCAATTGCTAAATGAAGAGGGTTAACTATTAAGGAAATGCAATTACAAAAAGGATTTTAAAATACGAAGGGGAAAAGCAAATGAATTAGAAAAGGAAATAATTTTTTTAATATATGCATTAGTAAGTCATTTATAACGAAATTTATGAATTGTGTCCAACAATCCTGCTTTTAGAAATAAGATTTGAAAATGCATTTTCAACTCAGTGTTTAAAATGAGTTAATGAACACAACATGCAATTCCTCTTTAATATTTCCATTTAAAATGTGCAATTATAAAATATTTGCACATTTGATTTACTATTTAATGAATTAATTGTTGAATTTGAAATTATATTTACTTTTAAATATTTTTATTTCCCAATGATTTACTCATCATAAAAATGCTGTTTCAGAGCTCTGCTGTTCTCCAAATCCTGACTGAAGAAAGCTGCTGACAACTTTTCTATTACTAAAAAATTGGGAGGTTTGAGATGATGTAGTTGTTCATCATTGACATGTCCAAATATCTCTTCATTGGCAATGATGTGATCGCTGCGGTTTTCAGGTTATGTGGGAAACAGCCAAGTGATGAAGGTCAGATGACCCTGAAAACACTTTTAAAGAAGATTTTAGGGAGAATATAAAGAGAGCAGGATGAAAACGTTCAATCTTGCATGATTATTAGCTCATCTTTTGAAACAAAGATAATGAGCCATATTTGTACTGGTGTCACATTTAACAGCAACACTTTGTTTCTTTCTGGTTGGGTTTTGGGCAGTTCCAGAGAAGTCCAAACCCCTTGGTTCAGGATTAAAAGAAACACCATCCTTACAGTCTCTGTACTAGCCCACCTTCCACAGCTGGAGGTTTGAACAAATTACAAAGCAAACACTGCAAGTGTAGATTTAGATCATGTAACAAGGTCGGCCTGATGTCGGCTTGAAGATCTTCCGAGACCATGTTAGTAAGATCTGCTGAGTAACGGAGGTGTTTGACCAGAACAAGCGCCCATCTGCAGGTTGCACCGTCGCTGCTTCCAGTCTAACTTCATTGTCATTGGCCAGAAGAATATTTTTGTTTTTGGGCTAAAGAGAATTTTTCATCCCTGCTCCCCTATTTTCCAATGAGATCATTTCTTTTCTCATCCATTCTCATGTTTTCCTTTGTCTTCTTTATTTTCTTTACTTATCCCTTTTTCCTTCCATGTCTCACTTTCCCCCCTTTTCTCCTCCTTTTTCCATCCTGGAAGCCTTTTTTTAGTCTCTTTCTCTCTATTTTCTCCTTAGCTGTTCATTCTTCCTTCCTGAGAGGAAGAGCCTCCTTTTCTTTCTTTCATTCGTTCCCACCTTTTTGTCCTTTCCTTGTCTCCACATTTTCTCGCTCGTCTTCCTTCCTTCTTTTCCTCTCATATTCATGTTTTTCTACCTTTGTTTACCCTCTACTTTTAGCCTCCTCACTTTCTGTTTTTCTGCTCTTTTCTTCCCTCTCTCTTCCAATCCATCTTGTATCACTCTTTCTTTCTCCCTCATTTCTCCCTTTTTCCTCCACTCTTGATTCTTCTTCATCTCCTCTGCAGGTTTAAGGCCAAATTAAAAACACTGCCTCTGTTTCTTTTCACCAGGTCACTCTTTTTGGTTTCTATCTTTCTTTTTTCCCCTGGACTCTCTCCTCCATCTCTCCATCCTTCCCTCCCTCCCTCCATCCCTCCATCTTTCCCTTCATTTCCCATGCAGCCTGGTTGGGTACAATGCTGGGAGCCAGCCAGCGCTGCAGACAGATGGTCCACTTATTAGATGTGCATCAGCCCTCCCTCCCCTTCCTGCAGCTCGCTTTTTAATCAAATTAAAGCTGAAAGAAGGAGAGAGGGAGAGAGAGGAAGAGAGACATAAACTGAGAGTGTAAAAAGAGGAAGAGAGAGAGGGGTTTGGGAGGTCTGTTCACTTGTTTTGGAGTCTATTATTTGTCTGAATAGGATGAATGATGACAATGTTAATATGAAATTTGGAAGACTGAATCACTGTCTGTCCCACTGTTTTGGTGTCTGCCTGTAACCCCCCCACCACCACCACCACCTCGCTTCCTCACCCTTCGCTCCATCTTTCTTCCTTTTTTTGAAGGGGCGCGCCACCAGTTTTACACGTGAAGATCAGCTCTCTTTTCAGACTTCGTGCCTCTGTTGTGTGTCGGGTCAGTAGAGGCTTTGTTGATTCTTTTCATCAGAAAATAAGTGATGACATCATGAACGCGTCATCAGGATTAGCGATTAGCTCAGCTTGCGACTGCAGACCAAAACAAAATGCTCGTATGGTGAGGCAAAGTTTAAACTAAAGTCTTGAGCCACAACAAATTTTTTGGGGCGAGAAAACAGGAAAACATGCAAAAACGAATGGTAATACATGTATGAAGCCAATAAAGTCCATATTTGGTCTGAGCTACATTCCTAAACACAACATGAACCCTCTTATTTTCATTTCTTTGACTAGTCTTTAGGTTGTTCTTCAGGACTTTCCAAAGCTCTTTTGTGGATGTTTTTCTGCCTTTTGATCCGGCTCTGGGGAGGAGGCATCTCTTCATAAGACCTGTTGCCAGGTAACTAAATACCCAGATGCATCATCTGTCACCCATGTCCTGTTTTATAGAAGATCTTTTCCCCTTCGTCTCAACGATGTCACTTTCAGATCCAGCTCTTCTGCTGTAGATCCTTCTTTCAGACACTTCTTCAATTGTCCTGCACTTGTCCAGTTTTTTTTAAGTTTTTTCACCCTTTAAACTTGATACTTAATCCAAAAGAACAGAGAACTTTGTTCTTGTTCTCCATGGCAAGAACATGGATGAAGCTTCTCAGGAAGTATGAAATAACCGGGCTAAAACTAACTTTTTTGTTAGTTTTAGCCCGGTTATGTCATACTTCGTGAGAAGCTTCGTCCATGATGGGGCAGGGATTAGTGCCGGGGGTGTCTGAGTCTTTATGTGCAATCTACCGTTGGTTCGGTTAGGGTTCGGTTAGGGTTCGGGCCCTATATGTTCGGCCCTATGTTATTTAAAAAAGAAGGTTCAAGTCAATGTAAACATATTTTTATGTGGTATATAAAGGTCAAATTAAAAGTATTTGACAGTCAAAATAAGCTTAGACCCCCAAGACAGAGAATATACTTGATTTATAACCTTTTTAACCAGTTGTACACAACCTGATACTTGTCTTCTGCCCCCTGGTGGATACAACAGTAACACAACAACAGTGGTATCGTAGATGATATTTAAAGACACGTTATGTAACTTTCCGACCTTATAACTCCGGACTCGTTTGATGGTACAGTGACATATAATATGTACATTTCTGGAGTCATCACTGCCCAGCAGCGTCCCGAGGCTGAGAAACAACAGCCATATACAACTTTTTCTCGAGATACCATGTGATGTTGCAGCAGAGTTTCTCACCATGTCACACGGATATAAAGACACCAGCTGTTTTGAACGCGCACCGCGGCTGATTCAGCAAAGACACCTTCAAAAACATTATCAGAGGAAGAGAGGAAACAAAAGACAGAAAGGGACAGAGCAAGAAATAAGACAAGAGTCAAGATAAGACTGTCTTTTACTGGCTGGAGGGAGCTCACAGTACAAGTAGGATGCAAGATGGATGCTGGGTTAGCCGTGGATAGGGGGCGCACCGCTCAGAAAATCTGTCAGTGGGTCTTTAAGGCCCCTAAACCAAGCACATCCTGTCCTCTCTTAGAAACGTTCACCACTGTCGACCCTGTGACCCGACATCTGGTCAAACTGGTCCCCCTACTGGTAACTCCAACATGTAGTCTAAATATCTGAGGACATGACCAATGACACTTCAAGCAAACAGAAAATCCACGAGGAAGCTGTGACAAACAAGCACATGTTTAATTAAAAGCAATATTCTCAGACTTTGCCCTTTTCTGCAGAAATACTATTTTAAACCCATTAAACTTTTATTTTTGGCAAATTGCTTTGAAATGGGATCTTTGCCAAATTGTCTGTTTTAGACAGAAAAAACTGTTTTATCCCCCGGTTAGGTACCTCTTTACGCTCAAAGCATTCATCAGTCAGTGTTATCTGATTTAACCCTGTGAGCTGTGTGGCTGTTTTTGAGGCCTCTGCTCGAAAATTGCATCCTCTTCATGAAATGAGTTTATCTCCGTAACCACGGGGTCTATCTGAATACTTTGACGTCCAAGTAAAAGGAACACTTTTAACATTTAAGATGGGGAAATAGCAGTACATGTGTTGCTGGTGAGGAACAAATACAGATGGCACATAGCATAAATGAAAATTATTTTTTAAGTTTGCCTAAAAAAACACACTTTCAGGATTAGTATGAATATCTCTAAAGAATGATGCAGCTGTGGCTCTAAACCTCTATCAGATCATCTCTTATAGAAAAACACATGTGAAGAATGTGAACCACATATAAACCCCATGTAATTGGTCCACAAGTAAAGAACACGTGAAGCACATGTGGATCACATGAAAACGTTCCAAAACCACGTTTGCACATGTAGTCAACAAAGTCCAGTTAGATTAAATGTAAAATACTTTATTTATCCCAACAGGAAATTTTAATATTCCAGAAGGATTTTTTTCTGTTTTATTCCAAAATGATTTCCATGTTTTTTCTTCTATTTTTTTGTTTTTCTCTATTCTGATAAAGTACAGCAGAACAAAATGAGAAACATTTTGGTTCCGGTCTCCAAAATGGCCATTTGGCAAGGTTTGGTATCATTTTATTTCAAGAAATAAATAAACAAATAAAAATGTAAAAGGAAATAGAAAGAATAAAATTTATTTTAATCAAACTGAAATACAAAATCTCCCACACTCGCTCCGTCTGGAGAGCCCAGAATTTTCTGAATCTGCCCGTCAATCAGACTTCAGGCGGTTTTTTAAAAGTTTACTTTTGATTTCCTGGATACCATCTGACAAGTTTGAACGAAGCTTTGTGATCACATTACAAATAAACACCCGAACACAAACGGCAAAGATGAACAGTCGCAGGTTTAAAAAAACACCTTCAGCCAGATGAGACGTTCAGGTGTTTGTGGCGCCCCCTATAGGACCCTTTAAGACTGAGAATCTCATGTAAATTGAATTTTATTAAACTTTGTTTCTTTTAATAATTGAAAAATATCAGACAGCATTGTTGGAAGGAGTAGCGAGGAGAGTAAATATGACAGGAGGAACTGAAAAAGGAAGAGGGTTAGTTGAAAGGGGAGGGGAAATTAAGGAAAAACAAGGGAGGAAAGGATGAAACAAGAGGTAGTGGAGCAAGAAATGAGAAAACAAGAGAAGAAGATGCAATGAGAGAATACAGGACCACTGAGGATGGAGGAGTTTGAAAGAGGAAACAAGAAAGGAGGAGATGAAATAGGGTGGATGTAAACAAGAGAAGATGCAGAGGGCAACTTTCAAAGGAAAAAGATGGAGAAAACGGAAGGAAAATAAGTGGAAAGGAAATAAGGAATGAGGAAAGGAAATAGAAAACAAGGGAAGGAAATTCAGTGAAGAAGAGAAAGGAGTAAAAAAAAGCGCGCGGTCTGAAAGCAGTGGAAAAAGTGAATATTCGGCTCAGTTCAAAGGCACGCGGTGAGCTGCTGCTCCGCGCGAGGGAAGGAGGGATGGAGGGGAAGGAGGGATGGAGGGGAAGGATGGCTTCCAGATTTACTGTGGAAAGTTGAAAGAGTGTCGGCGACCGCGAGCGTGTCCGCAAGCGTCAGTTAGCGCGCGTATTCTCTGAGTGAGCGAGCTACGCTTCACTATCTCTCTCTCTCTCCGTACATTTTCCACGTGCGCGCTTGTAAGCGAGCGAGGGAGAAGGGGAGGGGCGCGTCTCCCTCTCTCTCCCTCCCTCCGTCTCTCCCTCTCTCTGCCTACTTTGCATATTCCGCGTGCCTCGGCTCGGCCATATGGGAAAATGCAACTGAAGGAATTGTCGGCGGAGAAAAAAACGCGCAAGCAGGAGCACGCGAGCGGAGCGGCGAGAGTTTGAGACCATAACACAACGCCAGAAAAGTTAGAATAGCACGAGAAGAATAAGGAGCAGCGGTGGAGAAGAAGAGACGAGAAGGGGCGGGGGGAGTGTTAGCCTGAAGAAACCAAAGCGAAAGAAGACAGAGAAAGAGAGAAAAAAGGGGGAGAAATATAGTTTTTCTTCTTTCTGCGGAGGAGAGGAACGATGTATTGTGCGTACACCATCCCCGGGATGACAGGCAGCTCACTCATGTATTACTACAACGGCAAAGCGGTAAGAGACACTTTTCTCCATCTTTTTCTTCATTCTCCGTTGGCCGCGAGGGGTTGTGTGGCACGAGAGGCGTCCGTGAATGTGTGCGTGTTTGAGAGAGAGGGGGGGGGCATAGAGAGATGGGAGAAAAGAGTTGAGAGAGAGAGAGTGAGAGAGTGGAGGTGTGAAGGTGAGGAGTGCTTCTTTTTCCGCTCTAACTTCACAGCGCAGTCGCGTCGCTGTCAAAGCGCGAGCGGACCGTCAGCGCTTTCTGTCAACCCGGCGCGGTTTGATTTGTGTGTGTGTGTGTGTGTGTGTGTGTGTGTGGGGGGGGTTGGAAAGGTGTGTCGCTTAGCGGAGAGAACTATAAAAACATGAATGAATGAATGAATAAAAAGTGTGTTTTCGTGTGTGTGTGTGTTGTGTGGAGTATGAAGTGACAGTAGCTACTGTGTACTGTGTAACGTCCTCTTTACTCCTCCAAATGTGTGTTTACAGTGTCCGTGGGATAATGTTAGCTTATCTCTCATAAAAATATAAATATTGAATAAATAGTTCCCAAACCCCCACGGCTTAGTTTCTGTTATTTTAGGTTAAATCCAAATTAACCCGTGTCAGGCGCTTTCAGATTCAATAAAAAAAACATTTTGCTCCACTTAAATTTTTTTAAATAGACTGAACTGTACTAATAATTTTCTTGCTCTCCGGCGGAGTGACACACATCTGGATTTTAGGGTTCCTTCTGTTGGTTTTTACACAAAGCCCTTTTAAAAAAAAAATCATTTTCTTTTAGCTTAAAAACTCAGATTTTTCCGTCAAAATTTGGCCTCAGATTATAAATGAAAATGTTTTCATGATCTCTGAAATACATTTGAGGCAAAATCCAAAGCTGGAGATGAACAGTCATGTGCAGAGATTTTAATGGCATTTGGTTCCAATTTAAACCATATTCCCTCATTTATATTTTCTGTTTTCATCCCATTTAGGTGCATTTTTTAAAATCAGAAATTATTTTTTCCCCATTTCTGTTTGTACAAGATATTTTAAATATGTGTAGCTTTAAAAAAAATTGCTCTACAGTGTCTGGAAATTTCTATAAGTCTGTCTGGCATCACATCTGAGAAAGTCATCCAACAATGCTGTCTGACCTCTGATGAACCTGCCCGTCTCCCAGTAACCTGCACCTGTAAAACACCACTAACAGGAGGTGGTGGTGGTGGTGGGGGTGATTTTCCAGAGATGTGGGGGTAAAGCAGGATGGAAAGTGAAGCAAAAAGCTGAATGGATTTCACAGGTTTTTTTCCCACGTAAAAGGCAGGAACGTCTGGAAGTCGCAGGTGCACACGAAGACGGACGGCTGGGATATCCTACAGATCCACCTGTCAGCAAACTGTCTGTCTGACTTTGTCTCACCCGCCACTGCTTCATATTGGCTTTAGGGCAAAACAAAAAAAAAGGGAAGTGACAACAGGGGGACGTGTGAGGCCCAAGTGATCCAAATAATCCCAAGAAAACAATTTCAACGTGTGAATTTGGAGCTTTTTAGTCTCATAAATGAATTTTGAAGCTTTTTAAAATTTGAAGAGGTCTTTTATTTCTTTAACAGTTTGGATATCTAGCTTTATTTCTAACTGATTTCTGGCCTGAAAATTCACCAATATTTAGATGAAACCTGAATGAACCATAATCTGTATTCGGATGGATTTAAACCGACTTTGCCGCAGTTCCTCCACCAGCTTCTGGACGCCCGTCTGCTCGGGGGCCTTTTTCTACCTGCTTTCTTACCGTAGTTCAGGCCGTCTTTGTGTTTCTAAACCGTGGCTCTTAAGTTCGGCGATGCCACGGGGCCCCTGCGTGGCACCGCCGCTTTGTTTGGCGGCTGGCTGCTGGATGGCACATTGTGCCGACGGCCTTGATCAGGTGCCAAGCTGCTTTCCATCTTCACTTTACCCCCCTTGTCTCACTCTGTCTGCTTTTTTTAAAGAGAAAACACAAATATATAAGGCAGTCGCCGTCATAAAGCCATGTTTGTCTTCCTGTGATTTGGTTTTATAGCTTGTTTTGAGGTTATAATTTGGTCTGTACATTATTGATGAAGGGAAGTGGAGTGAGGAGGGAAAACTGGGGCAGAGTGGTCGAGGATTGAGGGAAGAAGGCTTCGGAGAGACTAAACAGAGCCGAGGCTGGATCAGGGCTCGTGTGGGTGGGAGGTGGGGAGAAGAGGAGGAGGAGGGTTATAGGACCGAGGCCCCAGCTCCGGGGAAGCGGCTGTCGGCTCCCTAACTTAAGCTCCGGCGGCTTAATGAGGCAGCGGAAAGCTCGGCTAAAAACAAAAGGCCTCATTTGAAGGCGGCCTGGCCAGCCGGCTATTGTTATGCTAACGCAGCATTTGAATATTCAGTAAGTTTTAATTAGGAGAGTCCTGAAGCAGCCTGCCAAAATCCTGCAGTCCACTCAGCGTGCAGCTTCAGAAAATACACACTTTAAACACTGTTTGGCTGCTTTTTATTTAGCTTTCGCTGCTTCTCTGGAAACATTACACACCGACTCTGTCAAGAAAAAAGAATTAATAAATCGTATTTATCATGTTTTTGTGAGCATAAATTATATCTAAATAGATTCAATCATTTTTCATTAAATGCATTTTTAGTTTGAAATATTTTGAAAATAACATTTTAATTTATTGTAAAATTCTTTAGAAATGTGATGAAGTTGCATAAAATTTCAGTTTTGAATCATATAATTAGTTTAATTTTCTCATTTAAGTGGCTTGTTAATAATGAAAGCATTGATTAAAAGTTTAATATGAAATTATCAAAAATAATTATACATTTGTTTTAATTTTACAAATAAAATGATTTGAAAAAATTTCAAATATTATTATGATTTTTGACTGTTTGTTAAACAAGTCATTAATTAAACATTAAAATTTTCTTTTGGTTTAAAAATAAATAAATAAATCATGTGAACGAGACGAAGAAGCTGCAGACCCAAACGGTGTTTTTCACCGTGTTATCGGCTACGTTTGCTATGTTTTTGTACAAAAAAATACATAAATTGATGGTGTTTCTGTGGTGTTTGTCTGGATATGAGGAGTAAGTAGGATGTAAAAGGGATAAGTGGTTCTGTGTGTGTGATTGTGTTTGTATGTGTGTGAGTGTATGGACATCCTGTGTGCTCAGTAGGCTGGAATTAGAGCACAGCGTGTTATGCAATTATAACTTTATAAATAGATGCATTGTGTGTGTGTTTGTAAGTGTGTGTGTGTGTGTGCGTGTGTGTGTGTGTGCGTGTGTGTGTTTGTGTGTGTGTGTGGGCCTCTGGCTCCATCTCTCTCAGCCTTTCTGTTCAAGAATCTTTAAAAAATATTTTTTTTAATTGATCTTTTATTTATTTTTCGTGTACGTTTTATTCTATTTCATTTTTATGAATTCTAATCACTGTGGGGTTTTTAACATTTTTATATATTTTTTATTTATGTATTTTTAAATATTTTTCAGAGATGCAGAAAACATCTGCCTCGGTCTGTGTTGGGTATTTGTAGTTTAGAACAGCTGTACTGTTTCCCTCAACCTCTCCTCCTTTAGCATGTAAAAAGAAATTGTGTGTCTGTGTGTGCTTGCAGGTCATTCAGTTGCTTTAAGGTCTGCTTCGTGTGTGTGTGTGTGCGTCGTCCGCCCGGTTAAAGCCTTACACATCATGCAGGCTTAAACTTAATCCCTCTGCATCAGATTATCTGACACTGATGCTGCTGATACACTCACACAGACACGGCTGATTTTAACCAATATATTATTTATTTATTTGAATGCAGAGGAAGTAGGTTAAGAGAAAAGGGCAAGAGGAGATTTGTTTACTGGCCACAGATCTGTGTGATCCTGGTCATTGTTCACATTCTTCAGTCGAGTTTACGTGGTAATAAGTTGGTCGTTGTTCTTGAAGAAAAGTGAAATTATTCTATTGTTCGTTATTTTATTAAGAGGAATATGAGAATGTTTGGAAATGATTCTCCTGATTAGATGATATTTGCACTATTGGACATGTATAAAACAAAAGCAAAACATCTTAAGTTTGCATGCATGTTGAATGAGAACCATGTTTTGTTTGATGGATGTTTCCTCATTTAATTTAGCGAAGATGGAGGAAAATATCTTTCTTTTCTTTACGACTTGTTGCATTTTTCTTCCCCTTATTCTAAGTGAAGGAGGAAATGTGGGTATCGCTCATGTTTCAAATGTAAAAATCAGACTGGCTGCTTTAGTTTCTGTGTTATTATTATCTATCATTAACTCTTCTGCTTCTTACATTTATATGGTTTTAGGTGGAGTGTCAGGGGAATTACAGCCAAACGAAATAAACATGCAGAGCCCAGTTTATTTAAAAAATTTTAAGGTCTAAGACTCTTCATTCTCAGCCTGTTTTATATAATTACTGCCAACCCTTTGAGTGTGATTACCTTTTTGGGCTGAAAAAAAGACAGTAATAATTATCTAATACAAGAATAATAATGAAACAGGACAGTGGTGTTTATTTGTTGCTGTTTAGACCTGTTTAATGTTCACAAAAGGAGACAGAAAGTGTATTTTAATGCAAAAACATTGTTGCAGGGGGCGATCAATCGTCATTGTTAGCATGGCGTTATCGTCTGAAAGTTAACATTTGTCTTCTGTTTTATTGCAGTAACAGACTTAACAGATTTTTGTGAGTGGAAATACACCCCAAGACACCAAGAACATGAATATAAACCTTATTATTGAGGAGCAATTCTTCCTTTACCTTGAGTTTTACTTCTAGGAGTTTTTCTTACACCTTAATCTACTTTAGCTGCAGTTTTTTGTTGTTGTGAAAGACAAAATCTCTCAACCACAGGCCAAAATTGTTCCCACAAATGTAGGGAGATAACATTTGTGGGTAAATACCTTATTTTCATGATGTAAGGGAGTTTGGAAAAACTCCAGAACAAACTCATCAGTAAAAGATGTTTTTATATATTTATTATAAGGATTGGACACCAGAAGCTGAAGAAAAAACCTCAGTCAAACAGCGCATGATGCATTTTAGGCCTTTCGTAATTTATCACTTGATCGTACAATTGTGATTATTTGAGATAATCATGACCGTTGTAATGACATCATCTTGTTGTGTCTTGCTGCCATTTTTTGTTTGAAAGGCAACTTCAGTTTTTTCCTTCATTCATTAAGTCATTCTTTCTAAGTGTCCTATGGATCAATAAATTACCAGTAGGCATAAAAATGAGGAGAATTCCAGGTTTACGTTTGACTCTGCTTTTTCAGACTGATGGGATGGATACGTTGACGTGTCCAGTTTAGTTGCAGCTGATTTCCGTTTGGTTATTTGTCGGCGGAACGTCGATCCTGCGCTCGTTCAACCATCGGATGCAGGCTTTGTCACAGAGACTCTGTCCTGCTTTTTCTCCTACTGTTTTTATAAGCCCTTGACATCAACGTGCAAGGTCGCAGCTGCCAAAATAACGTGCACGCACGTCCACACACACATCCTCAAACAGCGCGTGTGTGTGTGTGTCCCACATGGGAAGGTGGACTATAGCAGAGCAGAATGTGTCGGCATTCTTCGGATAGCTGGGAATTTCCACCCCGACCTGTCCATGGGAAGAGAAGCTCTCCGCCTTGTATCGCTGGTTTGATTCCCAGTGTCTGACTGAGTGCCTGCCAGCACCTTCAAAACCTGAACATCAAGGTGGGCGGCCAGCAGATGGGGACAGACGGTGGCTGTAAGGTGTGCGCATGCGGACCGTCGGGGGTACAGAGGCCCGTTTTACTGCACATACAATAAAAGCCCTCCGGCGGCCATGTTGGAGCTTCGGAGACTTGGCAGCAGATCTGATCTGGCCTCACCGCTGAGGATCCTTTCTTTATTTTTCTGGTCGGGAGCTGATAATTACGACCACAGATTGAGAAGGAAGAGATCCGCGTGCTCTTCAGCAAACTGATTTGTGGGATTTTGGATAAATTTTCCCTGATTCCAGCCTGTAAATGTGAATCTGGCCTCTGGTCGTGTTGCTTTCTGAAGCAATGATGGGTTGCAAGTGAACACAAATATAGAGAATAACTAATGTTTGCCTGTTTCTGGGGTCATCCATAGTTGGAAATACACTCTATGTGCTGTGCACGTCCTGTGTTATTTGGGATCATTTTTAACCTTGTTGACCTTGCTTTTTCTTTCCCCTGCTGCAAAAACACAAGACCAAAACACGGGATCTTGTTTCATAGAAACTCAATCCAGTCAGTGAAATGCAAGTTTAAAGAATAAAATGTCACACTTTTGTTGCCTCAGAAGAAAAAAAATCTGCAAAAAGGTTACAAACGTAAAAGTTTCCTTTCATTATTGCATTTCTTGGTAAATGGGGCAAGTATAACTTTAAATTCATTTAAACTCTTAGTATGTAAAGATAAGGTTCTGGAAACACTAAAAACATGGACGGACATAGTTAGTGAATATAAATTAGCTTTGTCTTTTCAAAACAGTCGTAATAAATGGTCTTGTGTCACACTACAATCTTTCTGGGACGCCATTATCAGACGTCTGGAGCGCTTCTCAAATGATTCCCTCAGACCCCCGACTTTGTATCTGGGATGGATCCCAGAAGGATTAATTATAATAGAAAACAGGTCCTTCTTCATAATAATGATTGTGGCCAATGTGGAGGCTATTTATCAGGAAATGGTTAAAAGACGATGCTCCAAAATCAAGCCATTGGATGGATGTTATGAAAGAAATGGAGAAAATGGCATTTCATCTGCATTTATAGCAGAATGGAGGAAATGGATATTAGTTAAAGACACTCAGCTGTGTGACAAGATCCGCCCCATTTACTTTACATCTTAGATATAAACCTAAATAACAGTATTAAAAGAATCAAATGAAATAAATAATATGTATTTTACTACATTTCTTACTTTTTACTGCACTGAATTTATTTAAGTTACTAATTACTTTACAAATTAACAAGTTTGCTTAGAATAAATTGGCAAAAATATATCCTAAATATAAAGAAATGAAGCCAAAACAATAAATTGTGCTTTATCTCCTCAGAAAATGGCTGTTTTTATTTATTTCATTCGGTCTTTGTATTTATTAAATCAAACCCAGTATTATAAAAAGGGGGATGTGCCTCTGGCTAATTTACAAAGTGTTTGTCTGTGTTTATTTGACATTTTTCAGACTGAATCAGCAGCAGATTAAGTCATTTTAATCATAGAATAATAAACGTAATAGAATTAGCATTGCAGGCTACAACAGTTCAGTCATTAATCCTGGAGTAATGATATATTTTACTCGACGTAAGGAAAAAAAAGACTTTATTTGAGTCTTTCTGTACATAAGCTTCATTAGGAGAAAGGTTGATTAGATGTTTTAAAGGGAACCTCCAGAGTTTATGGGAAGAAGTGCTGCGACTGTAAATCTTCGGTTTCATGAAGCCGAGGTTCCATGTCCTGATCCTGCTGAGAAACGTTTCAGCCCCCATCCCTCTCTCCTGCTGTCGCTCAGTCTCACCGTTAACCAGCAACACTGCTGATTTTCAACGGCTGATTTGCTGTTGTCCCTGTACATGTGTGTACGTGCGTGTGTGTGTGTTTGCTAAAGCCTATTCTCACATGTACTAAGCACAAGCTTCACAGCAGTAATGCAAGCTTAAGTAAGTTAACATTTTTGGCCAAAGAATAAAGCAGAGCTGTGTGTGTGTGTGTGTTTGCATGTGTGTGTGTTTGGGTATGTGTGTGGGTATAAAATCCAGTTCTGAACCAGTGCTGACACACTTGTGTAGAGCCTCTCCATATACACACACACACATAAAACCCACCCAGTCTTCATTATCAAAGTGGAAAATGGGTTTGTTGTCGTTTTGCTTAGTGTGTGTGTGAGTGTGTGCGTTTTAGTGGGTCAGTCATGCTGTGGTGAGCTGTTAGAGAGGCTGCATGGACTCACTGATAAACACCAGACAGCTGTCACACTTTAAACAACAAGAGAACAAAACTGTAACACAGAGCAGCGTGCTACATGCGAGAGGCAGCTAACGCCGGCTGCTTCAGCTCAGGTGGCTAACGTGAACTCTGAACGGTTTCTATGGTGATCATACGATACGGCGCTCAGTCTGAGAGGTAGATCCTGAAACGATGCCTTCAGGTGTAGTGGTAATTCTCTGATGGGGCTTTTAGAGCATGAGACAGAATTGAACATGAGGAGTTTTTGTTGCTGTTTTGGCCCTTTTCCACTAAGCCCAGTCTGACACCCCTCCCCCCACCCCCCCACCCCTCCTCCTGGTTTCTAGGTGTGTCCATCAGGACCTTCCCGGGCCGAGTGGACACATTTTTAGCACCTATCCGTTGGGGTTCTGAAGGTGCGGAGTCAGGCTGAAAATGTGACTCGTACAGTTTGCAGGCAACGATTGGCCAGAATTTGACATCACAGGATGAGTCATGAGAGCAACCCCCCACACACACACACACATACCCAGCTGCTACCGTGGATACCAACTTTGGGTTTGCTACTAGCGGCAGCAGCAGCAGCAGCACGATGGCTTTTCTAAAACCACCACCGTGGTCCAACCAGCCTTAGACAGAGCAGCAGGTAAATCATGACCTCCAACGTCCTCCATCGTCGTGCCGTGTGTCGCAAACAAATGACTTCACCATACTTGCTACGGCGACCCCTCCCATACTGAGGGGGCCTCAATTGTAATGGAAACAACAGGACCAGGTAGTGTGGTCGATTTTTACCTGATTAAAATGAGACAATAGCTAAATAAAAACTAATGTCCAAGGACGAAATAAACACTTTAGTTGATGAATTAAAACCAGGCAAAAAAATTTGCCAATGAGGAGATTCAATCAGACGTGGTTAGGTTGTGTGTGGGAAGGCAGGACAGCTGGTGACCTGCCTCTGGCCCAGTAGCAGCTTGGATAGACTCCAGCCTCCGCCATGACAACGCGCTGGAATAAGCGGGTATAGAAAATGGATGAATGGAAAGGTGGGATGAGTTGGACAGAGATCCAGTCACACTTCATCTCTGTGTGTTGTAAAGAGGAAGGTGCACACGTTTGATCTGGTCTCGGGAAGATGGTACAGTTAGTCTCACTACAGGTGGCTTAGCGAGACTACGAAGGTAAAGGTCCCACAGCTGTCATGTTAACGTGACTAATTGGAGAAGTAAATGAAGCATTAATCTGAGATGGAAATCAACAATCGACTGGCTCAAACTTTTCATTACATCCCAGTTACCAGCTGCTCTACATGGAGCACTTCTGATCCAACATCCAATCAGAATAAAAATGCACCCCAGCTGATCCAATCGGCCTAAGATGGGAGAGAATTTTCCTTCCGACCCAGAGGGGTTAAAATAACCATGTTAAATGTTAAGGTAACAGTATGGAGGTACAGGCTCTGTTGTCCTGCATCACTGAACTTAAAGATCGACCTTCTTAAACTGGTATCTTAAAGCAAAGATGGTGAGAACTCAGTAAAAAGCACATCTGTCCTTATCTTTTTATCTATGAACAAATTACGGCATCTCCAGTCAACAATGTCACATCAATGACTTCATATAACCAGAGATGCTATCCAGGACCCATATGGTCCACGTTAGACCTATACCTGATCGAAGAAAGAAAGAAAGAACCAGTCAAAGACAACAAAGAGAAATATAGGGCGACATAAAGAAAGAACAAACAGAAAAGAATCCTGCAGCTCTGCAGCGCTGAAGTAATCAGCTCTTTGATCTGGATCCTTTATTATTCCAGTGTGGGCCAAATAATGCAGTCCTGATTGTATTGCTGGCAACCAGCGAGCGTCCATATGTTGGCTATTAGAGCTTCTTACCCACTGCGTCTCCACAAAGCTGCTGCAAACGGCTTCTTCGGCCATGTTTTACGAGGACTGGCAGGTTCGGGCGGTGTTTTAATTCACTTATCAGGAAAAATGCCAAATTTATGCTGCTTATAGAGGAACTAGCTTTTCACATCTGGGAGTAAAGAGACGGATTAACTGATGATGAAAATAATCTGTCACTCAATTTGAGTTAAAACTACAATTTGACCAATCCAGCTACCCTCCTTACTCCTTCTCTCATTCGGACGTGTGAACATGGGGTCACCTGTTCATCAGCGTCTGTCACTGCGCTCGTGTGCGGCCATAATTGGACTCAGACTGTGTTTACATTATTTAATTCCCTGTGCTATCTGAGAAGAACATCTGTGTCTTTTTGTTAAGTCCTGAAAAAATCTCTAATATTGTCAACAGTTTCTCAGGGTGTGTTGTAACTCTGTGGGGTAAATTGTGATCAACAGCTTTCCCTTCAGGTGATCTACGGAAGTTTCCCAGACATTTATATCCCGTCCAGGAGGTTTACAATCCAGCCAAAAAATGTAGTTTATTCTGAGACTCTGGTAAATCCATAATGAGTGATCCATAATAACAGCATTATTTATCACATTTTTGTAATAAGAAAGCTCTCTATCACTACTCTATTGCTAGCTAAGAGACCTCTATTTTGACTTGGAAATTATGATGAAGATTGCACTTCCTATCAAACTTTCCACCAATCACATAGCTTAAATTAAAGGCAATGTCCAATCAGAAGCAGCCAAAGATCAACAAGCGAGCAGACAGTTCTATGTGAAAAGAACAAAAATAATGGTCTTCTATGGCTGGATTAAGCCAAGAAGATGTTTTTGGTGCAGTTGGGGTTGGTTTTGTGAGGATAGGAGGTAAATAGTAGCAGAAAATAACTGTAAATGAGGAAAAAATTTAAATATGGAAATAGTTTGTTGTGTGTTTGTTTCACTGCCAATAATTTTCCTCCTGAAAGCCAAGACTTGAGAGAATGATGTTGGGATGAGAAAAGGCTTGGTCACTGTTGATCTGGGTGTTATTTCTACAAAGTACTGTTAGTAATAAATTCCTTTATGGTGCTATATCTATTGATACATTCATTTCACGTCATTTTAGCCTCATAATCTGACATCTGAGGCTGTCCTGAAAACATCATGTCTGCATGTTGACTGTCCTATTGAAGGGGTTGAGGTTCTTCATCCATTTTTACATTAAAACAAACCAGGTGGACCAAAAGAAGCAAAACAATGGCTCAGAGTTTTCAGGGTTAATGTTTATGTATGTTGTGTTTTGGTCACTTCCATATTAAATTTTTAATGGTACTGACTTAAGTTTGAATGCTCTCTTCATGTAACTTACTTTTGACAAGGTCATGTACCAAATGAAGATTATTTTATTTTGTTTCCTGTAAACTGTTAGCAGTAAGCCTGAGGAGAAAATCCAGCTTCTTCTTTTTAGTTCATCATGAATATTTCTGCACCCTGAAGGTTTCGAGGTGTTGTAAAAATCCTCCGGCTTTGCCTCCTGAGTGTTATCGTCATGAAAACTAACAGCTGGATGTTAAAAATCCAACATTGTTTCATTCTCTTAATCTTATTGTTATCATTTCTCCAGGCGGACAGATAAATAAGACGACTCCGGGCAGTCACTTGGTTCCCACAGGAGGCCAATACTTTAATTCTTATTAACGTTTTTATAGATCACAAGGCTGAGCAGGATCAGAATCAGATGTTCAGAGGAGTCGTCGGCTTCGTTTGAACCGCCTTAAGGTGCGCTTGATTTAAGCCGTCAGACTCCTGGAACGGCCTCTGAAGCCTTAACATCTCTGGAGAAACAAGCGTGCTAAGCACCCCCGTCCTCTGGCTTCTATTTACTGATTTACTGTTGCTCTTTTCTCCAGTATTTTGTAAGTCAGCTTGAATTTCCTTCATTTTGAGCTTGAACTGAGATCAGACAGAAGAAAAGTGGTTGGAACTGCTGGATAGTGATAACACTTTCCTGAAAAGGATGTACAAATTTAGATCAGATGATATAAACAAGTTGAGAAACATTTTCCGAGCTGGCTGTACCATCTGTGGGACACTAAGGTCTCTTTGTGCTTTTCTAACTACATTTCATGTAATTGTGTTGTGTTTAATCATTTCTGTACCATGTTTTTAACTCTCTTAATTAGATTTTAAAGCCTGCATCTTCCTCATTTATACCTGCGTTGTGTTAAAAACATTTCTAGCTAAAACTATCACTAACGTCATATTTGATGTATTTTTGCTCTTGGAAGCTTTAAAAATGAATTCCTCTGAATGTTTTTCTTACACTAACTCCTCACGAGATTCTCAGCTGCTAACGGTTTTTTGAGCAGACCTGAGGTGAGCTGAAAAGCTTCAGGATCCATCAGCACCATCATTTAGGAGTATTGTATTGTATTGTAGACCATCAGTATCCGCAGATGGTCTAATGGCAGAGGTTAAGACCCCAAATGATGAAGATGAAGGATTAAGTGTGTTAATGTATGTTGGTGGTTTGGTGCCATCTCCACCAACTGCTGCGGTTTGTGGTTTTATTCTACGTTTATTGGAAAGGGAGAAATGAGAGGATTTAAAAATGTATTTCATTTATTAAGAACAAACAAGAAATGATAGAAATGCCTGAAAACAAGCACCTATGAAATAAATGAGCTGTTCTGCTAGAAACAGACTTTTAACGAAATATGAAGAGAAAAAAAAATTTCATAAACACACATTGGCATAAACGTCAAATTCAAATGAATCAAAATCAATTTGTCATGCAGCCCTGAGAGCTACTGATTGATAAGATCGACTTATTTGAAACCCAAAGGTCATTTAACCGATAAAATCGAGTTATCATGCAGTCATAATGGCGATTAATCGATAAAATTGATTAATTGCAAAACCATATGAGGACGATAAATCGATAAAATACATTTATCAAACAGCCATAAGAGCGATTAATTGATCAAGTCAATTTATCATGCACCCTTAACGGCGATTTAAATCGTTTAAATCAATGTAATGGGCAGCTCTAAGAGCAATTGATTGATAAAACTGAGTTATTGCACAGTTTACGGTCAGATAACGTATGAAATTAATTTATCACACAGTCACTGCAGCAATTAATCGATATAGTCGACTCATTGGAAAACCCGAAGGTCAGTTAACCAATAAAATCAATTCATCACACAGTAATAATGAGGATTAATTGATTTTAACAATTGATGGATAAATCGAGTCGTTGTGCAGGTGAATTTAACAGATTTAACTGTTATTGAACCGTAAGTGTTTCAGTTTGAGTGATTTCATAAAAAAGAAAATGACTTCATTAAGCTGTTAAAAGATTCTTGGCTTTTTTCTTTTTATTTATTTGATAAACTGCTGATTTGATTTTCTTTAAACCAGCAGTCTGATTTGACCTTTAAATTTCCGTTAACACAAATTTGCCTTTAACTTCATGTGATAATGGAAAATATTTTCTCTGACACTTTGAGTATTGCTTTTTGTTCGTCCCTTACTTCCTGTGTCGGCCATCTTAACATTCAGTTTGGGTTTGAAGCGCCTGCCCGAAAGAACTGGTTTCGATCTTACGCCAAGACGAGGCCTGGACGGCCATCACCAGCTTGCATCACCATGGCAACGGACTCGCTATGACCCAGCATCCCACCGGCGGCCCCGCTCTCTGCTCCCGACTCTCTGTCAGCACCCTCTTCAATAATTAACATGCCACGACAGCCATCTTAGCTTTTTTGGCTTCGGTTTAGGTTGCCTGCCGGCTCGTTGCCTTGGCAACCGAATCCCTGCGACACACACACACAGTGGCGCTCTGGTGTCTTCGGTGGTTTTGTAACACTCCCAACTTTCTGAGTTGGAAAGAAAACGTCAGGGCAGCCATCTTGTAGTGTGTGTGTGTGATTTATTTACTCAGCGATTCTTTATTCATGAGGCTTTATTTGGAGGAGCAGGTTCAGCGTGGACGACTGCCAACTTCCAAAAGACCAAACAAATAAATAAAATTTAAACACAAGACACAGAAACCCAATCCAAGCAAGAAAAATCTAATTATAAACGACGAAAAAGCGACGCTGACAGCTCCATCACTGCTACAAATGTGTGTGTTTGTGTCCCTCCTACACACACTTGTTCTCACCCTGACAGCTTGGCTGCTGCGGAGAGCAGAGGTCTCATTGGCTGGGTGCCCTGCAACAGGCTTTTTGATTGGCTGTCGGGCCGAGTGCCACCATGCAAGCTGAGAGGACACGTTTTATAAGTATGCGTGTGTGTGTGTGCGACGAGTGTGTTTTTGTTGCAGCAAACAACCAACAGAAAATGCTTCGTCTTTCTCTTTGTGTTTGTCACTTCTTCTTTCCTTCTTCTTCTGCATTTTTTTTTACCCGATGATGAGAAGCAGGTGATGTTTCCCATGTCGTGGCCCTGCAGCTCGAGGAGGTTAAAACATTATAAAAGAGATCGGGGGGAGAAAAAATCCTGTTTTTGTTTCACAAACTTAGATTTTATTTGGTTGAAATACTTTCACCTGTTTAACCTTTTTAATATTTCATGTCACGTTATTACACATCTCATGTAGGAACAGATGGCACCATGACGTATGGAGGTTTATGTGCAGCAAGATGAGGGAAAGAGGAAAAATTTAGTCACTGTCTGGATGTAAGCAGATCCAGTATCAGTGATATGTGAACAATGTTTGCAAGATAGTTGAGTTAAAATGGATATTCAGCTTTCGAAGCTGTGAATTCATCAGTTTTATCTGATTTATTCCAGTCAGAATGTAATATAGATTAAAACTGCCTACATTTCTGATGAATTGTGCCTGTAGAGGAGGAGTGAACCAAACTCTGCTGCGTCTGTTCTTAATGACCACTTTCTGCCCTTAACCCCAATTTATTTTCCATTTTCCATTGCATATTTATTTATTATTGCACATGAATTGTGTGAAATGATGTATATTCTTCTGAGCTTTACCAGTTTAGAGTGAATGTGGAAAATGTGTGCGATCAAACTTTGGCTGAATCAGCAGTGTTGAATGTGTGGTCATGTGACAAGACCCTGAAGGTTGATGTGATCAGAGACGTATCAACATGTGTAATCTTGATCCTTTGAAACTGACATTTTATGCTTTGAACCAGTGCAGCTGCTACTCATTCAGCCGTGAGATCAGGTTGCTTTTTGACTTTGTTGGTGAAACATTATTGGTGTTGCAAGCCGATATGGCTGGTAGATTCCTAAAGTTACCAGCTAATCAGAATTTCTCCTAGCCAGAGCTTTTTTTTCTGGGAAAACAATCCTGATTATAAATGCAACTGAATGCATTTAATCATTCGTGTTTCTTTCAATAGTTTTTATTGATGTTTTTTTCCATAAAATGTTAAACAGCAACACCTTGCAACACATAAGTTTTGCTCTGACACATTTAAGGCAACACTACTGAACTTTGGCAGATTTTCATACTCCCCCCCCACGACGGGTAATTCAGCATTTTATCTTACATCCTGTCTCTTCTCTGAGCTCTCTCCAGCCTTTAAAAGTCAGTCAGATGATGACTGTCTTAACGCTTGCTTTGTCTCTTTCTCTATTTCTTTGCCTCTCTTTTCTGATGATGTCCTCTTGCATTTCTCTGAAGAGTCAGCCATGTGTGGCTGGCTGACATGTGACACGGTGCTGTGAAGCGGCATGCTGTTGCAAAGTGATGCAGTTTCTAAGCCTAGGGACGCAATGTACATAATAAATGTCAGAGTGCTATCAAAATGAGCAGAAAGTTACATAGTGCTGCTTTAAAACGATGGACTTTAAACTTTTATAGATTTTTACAACATTACTAAAATGTTTAAATTGTCTCACCTATTCTTTTGTTGTCCACTACCTCCTTTCTTTTCTTGTAACCAGCCTCGTTCTTACCGCCACCCATCCACCTCCATGTTTTTGTTTGTCCTTCTACATCACTTTTTCTCCTCATTCAGCTGCACTTTGTTCAGGAAGGAGCTTGTTAATGACACCACGCAGCCAACGGATGTAATGATACATCATGGAATAGTGTTCATGGGAAATGTAGTGATTGCACTGCCAGGATTTGTTTTATTCACCAGCTGCTGAACTCGACAGCAAGTTTTCATCACACCTGCAAAAATGCATTTTAACCTGCACTTGGTGGGTTTTGACTTAGAATTATGCCCCCTAGCCATGATTGTAGTTTCTGTTAGCTACCAGGGGTGTAAATCACAAGTTTGATCATGATATATCATTATATATCACAGTTAGTTATTTTCCTCATCAAATTCAAGTAAGACATTTTGGTTGTTTGAACAAAGCAAATGTAAACAATTCAGCACGTCCTTTCTTTTTAATGTTCACACTAAAAAAAAAAGCAAAAAGAAAATGCTTCTTTACTTTTGTTATTTCCTTGGGACAATAATAAAATATAGTAAAAAAAGGTAAATTATCAAAATCTGAAACAATAGTGGAATAACAAACACTTCTTTTGTTATTGTAAACCTAAACCAGATGGTTGAGATGTTTTTTTATACAGTTCTGATAAATTTACTCTATCAAACAGTAGAGCAGGCAGTTAAAGGGTTAAGTGTGTTTTATGAATGATGTCCATGTTTGATTGATATTTTCTCTTTGGATCAGTGTTGTTGGTTGTTTATTATTAAATTGATATTGACTGACGTGCTCCTGGTATGTACAGTAAAACTAGCTAAACTGGAGATCGGATATAATAATGACGAGCAATGACTGTGTCGATCCGTTAACGTCTGTAGTTTATCTCGGTTTTTCTGCTCAGTCCTGGTTCAGGTAATGAGGTCATTAGTGGAGCTCAGGAAGGGCCGGGAGATCAATCCCATCATTCCTGGAATTGAACTGGATTCACAACGTCACTTGTATTATAAATGCAGCAGATGTCGCTCCCATTTTTCTTCCTGTTCAGTTTGTGTGTATTTATGTGTGAAACTTAGAGATTGTTGTTAATTACTTCATCAATTGATTATTTATAAAACAACTTAATGAGCTGTCAGACGGCCAAATGGCTCAATACCAGAATCTTGTCATTTCTCTCCCTTTTGTCTACCTTCCTGTTACCTCATGCAGCAAAGACGATGCCTTTATTTCCTTCTTTTTTGTTTGTTTCTTTATTTGCTTGCCCATCACATGTTGTGACCTTAAATAATAAGAAAGTATAATCCAGTAAGTCAGAAAGAGCCCAGAGACGTGAAGCTGTTTGCGGCGTTAACCAGCCGTCCACATCTGCTGAAGTGTGTTTTCCATTTAAGTGCGTTTTCTATGTCTTTCTCATTCAGCCTGTCAGGACTCTGCGTTGGTCGAGTCGTTCCTCTCGCTAACGATCGCTGGCAGTCGGCAGCATGTGGCAGTAATTAAATCAAAGGAAATTGGTGAAAAAGACGCCGTGTGTGTGTGTGCCAGGAAAAAAAAGTAAAATATCTCGGCGGTTGAAAGGAAAATGGGTGGCTAATAAAACGAGCGTGGAAGAGACTCATAAAAAGCTTTCACCTGTGGAGAAATGTTTTTGTTCTCTGGCTTGAAAAACCAACAACACACACCGGTGTGTGTACACACAGAAACCACCTGGTCAATGTGTTTTTATAAAAAGCAGGGTGGATTTTACATGAAAATACTTTGAATTGTCAGTCAGGACAAAATTATTTGCGAGACTGATTTACACTCAGCGACCACTTAATCAGGTCCACCTGTTCAATTGTTAAACACAATATCAATCAGCCAATCACATGGCAGCAACTCGATACATTAAGTCACATAGACATGATGACTCGCTGAAGTTCACCCTGGCTACCTCTCCTGTCAGCTAAGAACAGGAAACTGAAGCTACAATTCACACAGACTCACCAGAACTGGACAATAGAAGATGG